>APFE030546583.1:0-31232 GCA_000404065.3 Pinus taeda
AATCTGGGGTAAATTCCACTTTCCTTCCACTGCCTGTGTGTGTCATCTGATACACTAAGAGAAGATTCACAGAAAGCCTTGGAATATGCAAGACATTTTCAAAACTTCCATCTTCGAATTGCACTCTTCCTTGTCCAGTTGTTGCAACTGCAGAATTATCCCCCATGAGAATGGGAGGACTTGAGTATGCATGTAGAGAAGAAAGGGATTCCTTTGAAGAAGCCATATGATGTGAAGCTCCTGAATCGATGATCCATTCTTGTGGTGCAGAATGAAGAGCAACCAAAGCATGCCCGTTACCTCTTGGATCTGGTGCTTTTTCTCCAGACTTCTTCTTAGCATTCTTAGGAATGTGGTCTCCAAGATTGTTTTGCTGGAGTGTCTGCGCCATAAGATCTATAGTCTTCTTCATGCATGCAGATTCAAGATGAAAACCACGGTGGCAATAATTGCACATTTATTGCCCTTTCGTTCCTTTCCTTTCCTTTGAGCCAGATGATCCATCAGGGGGTTTGGGATGTCCTCCCTTTCTTGGATCAGGATCCTTCTTCCCTTTTCCTTTCTGATGGTCTTTGGAATTTGCCTTTCCTTTTGCATGCACACTAAGTGCATGTGCTTTGGAATTTTTAAGTGTGCCCATTTTGATGAGCTTATCTTGCTCATGCATCAAAGACTGAATAAAAGAATCCAGTGAGGGAATCTTCCAAGCTGCACCAGTTGCAGATCTGACTGTGTGGAATGTAGAGACGAATACTACATACTCTGGACCAAGTTTTGATAAAATGGAAAGAATCAACTGATTTTCTTGCTTGGATTTGTCGATCCCTCATCCTTTCATCTGAACCAACAAGGCTTTATACCTTGTGAAAAAATCTTGAATGTTCTCAAAGTTTCTCGGATCTAATGAGTTTAACTCATTTTCGAGAATGTGACCTTGCATTTCATCCTGTTTTCCAAACAATCCTTCCAAACTTTTCCATACTTCATTTGGAGTTGAACATGATTCAACATGAAATAGCAGTTTCGGAGAAATAGATAACCATAGGGTGCCGAAGGCCTCGTCCATGCAATTGAAATATCTTGATTTCTCTATTGCCGATGTTGGTTCAACTTCCGTTTCCATGGTTATTCGAAATAAGCCTCTACTTCTGAGATGAAGTTGAATCTTTGGCTTCCAGTCGAAATAATTATATGGAGTGAGAATTACCAATTGTGGAAACTCCAATTGAGACTCCATTCTTTGTTGTTGCTTCAATCTTCTGAACCTGTAAATAAAATTGCTTTTGCACTGATTACAAATCCCTGTGCTCCGATACCATGTAAGATTTTGAGATGCACTGATCTAGATTTGCAAAACAATAAACAAGCTTGCAAGAGAAGGAAGGAAGCCGGCAAGAATTGAGAAAAGAATGAATTAATTCTTCAATATTAGTTTTAGAATAAATACATAAAAGAAACTAAGTTAAGCTTAGTTGTGCATGCAATAACTAAAGCTAACTAAAGCTTGTACATGCAATCACTAAAGCTAACTAAAGCTAAGTGTGCTTTATCTTATGTTAATGTGTACATGTGCCACATGCAAGCAATAAGTTAACTGGAGCTAATCTAGGTGCATGTACACCAACACAGCTAGTCTAAGTGCATGTACACCAACATAGAGAGGCAAGCGTGAAGAGAACCGCGCTTCCAATAAACAGTGGAACTCCTCTGCTGGCCAGTTGAGCGATGAGGTCTTTCCCGCTCACTATCTCCACCCCGACAGCTGAGACGAATCCAAGCATGGCGAGTCTCCCATTTATGGTTTCTGGGGCTGGCCCACTGAAAGCAAACACGTCCTTAAAGTTTGTGCTCACCTGCATTATTATTTATGTCAATTCAATTTACTTCAGTGAAGTGCATGTTAATGTAAAAATTGGCGCTTGCATAATTTCTTACCGTCTCAGGAGGGGTAGAAGGTGATCGCCTTGACTCCGGTTGTGGATCCACATGACCCAAATTAAGTTATATATAGAATAACATAAAACCTTCTATTCGTGGATACGGAAACAGCGACAGAATTACTAACCCCTGCCATGCATTTTACTCAAACCTACCTGCTGGTTGTTGACCTCTCCGCTGGCCTCCGTTGCAGGAGCGATGCTCCATTCATCGCCATTACTGATGCATTTACAGTGGCCATGATCGCAATATAATAATGAACACTATGTATGAGAATGAATGTAATTTATATGGACTTTGAGAACAAGAAGATAATGAACATATGAAATAACTAAAGAAGAATAGCAACTATTGATCTGTTATGAGACTCCAGGGCTGGTTATTATGTTATATATAAGGGTGTGGAGGCCATATGGAAAAATCTACCGTCATTCATTGAATGGTAAACGCTTACCCAAGTCAAGGTTTCTCTTCCTTTCTCTTCCTCGGACTATGTTTCCACGTGGTTGGATAAAAATTGAGACGCAGATCCTCCAACAACCGACGCGCACCGCTCTTGTATAAATTGGAACGTTTCCAACTAATGAAATAATAGATTTTTAGATTTTTTATAATGAAATAGTAGAGGGCATCACCGTCACCATAGATTATTCAACCTGCAGTAAGTCTCAACTTCGTGCTGGAATCTAGGAGTTCGTGTAAATCACGTTTTGAATCATTTCTATCCTCGTCTATCCTTTCTTTTATGAAGGGTTATTGCAACAGGTGGCAGTAGGTTTTGAATGTCCATAGGGAGTGGGCATTTTAATTAGTTAATAAAGGTTTAAAAGACAAGGATTTTCCATAATTAGATAATTATAGCGGAAAAACTATTTTGATAATGTTAAGGTTCATTTACTTCAAGTTAGTTTAAAGAATTTTACTTATGGTTTATAAATGGACATAAATGCAGTCTATTATCTAACTTTTTCCACATTTAATATTTTTTTTAAATTTTACAAAGTTTATGTAATAATAAGTTTATACATGAGCATTATAAATCTTATTTCTTTCTCACTTATTTTGTTGTGTATTACAGAGAAGGGTACGATGGAGGAATTGGCCTAATGGGTGATGTATGTAGGTTTGTTTGGCTTGTAATTAAGATGAAAATTGCAATATCTACCTTCTTCTAGATGCAAGCTCCTGGTCCAATAGCAAAGGACGCAAGTGTGCAATTATTTGGCTAGAGTTGGGCTATGTCTATTTTATCCATCTTTGTAGTAATTTTCTAAATAAAGATATTTGATAATTTTAAAGAATATTTCCCTCTCTAAAATGCAATAAAATATTCCTAACGGTTAGATCTTGATTTATTCCAACATTTTTTATTATTATATTAAATCTAGATCTATCATAATATTTTGTTATAAGTAGTATGGTTTTCTCCTCATTCTTCACCATGACTATTCCCATCATTCTGATTATCGCCTTGTGAGATTTGAGCTCCCATCTTTAGTTTAGGCCATCACTGTTTCTTCTTACCCATTACATACATTTTGAGACACAATGAGTTGAATCAATAGCTGAAGCATAGGGTACAAAGGACCCATCCGAAAGAGGGGGATCTCTAGTTCCAAGTCTATACATTCTCTTCACATGTATAAACATTCTATTTTTCAATAATAGAATCAAAGTTCTGCTATTTCGATTGGATTCTCAATATATCATTTTATGGTACATGTTCCTTTATATTTGGATATTATTTGTTGGAGGGTTTTGATATTTTATTTTCTAGATCTAAAGAGAAATGACAACCATTCAGTTTTGTTGTTAGGGTTATATGTCATGATTAAAATAGGCGAAGGATTTTGGTGCAACTTCCAAGGAACTTCATACTAACAAATGGAAACTCGAGTAGCTTAAAAATTTAGAACCCTAGTGACTGTTGTTTCGACATTTTTTTAGCAATTTTCAGGATTTTTTCTTTCTCTCAATTTTCAATTTTTTTTTTGGATTTTTACTCTTTGATTGAAGAATATTTATTCTGTTGGGTTTCCTTGTCTTTTTTGCAGGTCACATGTATCATTCGTGCAAGAGACGACACTGTTTGCAATAAATTTATGAAGAAATTCCTTTGGGGATGGAGCACAATTTATTTGACAAAATATTGCACCCCATATGGTTGTTTTGAGCCTTTTTATGCTCGAGGACACGTTAAACATGTCAAAACATGTGCCCCCTATTTCTACAAATTTTTTTCATAATTTTGGCAACAGTTATGCACGTGTGTGAGGAAGGGTTTCTTCTTGTTCCCTTTCGCCTCTAGGCCTAGAGTATCTTAGAAACAAGAATTTACTCTTGTCTTCAATCATATGCTTAGAGAAAACAATATCTACACACCAGTTCCTTTTATTTTCACGTGCAGATAAAGAAATTTTGTACTCCTCAATTGTCTTAGTCTTATGTTTCCACCTCTTCATGTCTCCACTAATTATTCAAAGATTTATTGTCTAGCTACACAAACAAACTTCTTTTTCATGCATTTTGCTTATGTCCAAAGTTATTACATTTAAAAAAATAAATTTAATTTAAAGGAGGGGGATGGGGTGGTGGGAGGGGGATTTTTCATGCCCATCAAATGAATTTCTAAAACTAGGATTTTGATTATCTAGATATTAAATTTTCATATATTTCAACTTTGACAATTCTATGGTTAATGGATTTATGTCCAAAACTGTGACATGAAAAACAATGTCCGTAAAATAATTTTGGGTACCTAATATTTGAGAATTAATCAGTTTGAAGAAATCGATTGTACCTTAGCTTTCCTATTGGTTGATTTACCTATCTATGTGGAGGAATATTTGAAAATTCTAAAGCTTTCTCCATCACTAGCATTTCCTTTTAATTACATTTCAAATCTTTTGATACCTTTGGACGTGAGACTAACCTTTCCTTTAAAATATTCTTATATTTCTTGGTAACCCAGACCTACCTTATTTGTTACAAAACTTTGATTGCTCATAATGTGGTTTAGTTTCTTTCTTCCTTCAACAATTTTATTTGTGTAATTCCATCTCAGCTTTGGACATATCAAGGTTTGTCCTCACAGCTATTCTTTGCTTCTAAACTATGGAAGCTATTTCCCAATCAATGATTAATCCATTCAAAACCTCTTCTTCCCTTTTTTGCATCATCAAGCTTGAGTTTTAGAGACAAATTTCCGGTTTATACATTTTTATAATCATTTTTTCCCGTTTCTTGGTCAGTTATTGTTTCAAGAGGTTACTCTCATCTTCTAGCTTATTACAATTATTTTTCTTTTCTTCTAATTATTGTGCTAGATTATCTTACTTCTTAGTAGATTCCTCAAACTTTTTACTTTGATAAACAAACTCTTCATTATCATAGTTGTACATACCTTCTTTATCTCACAGCAACTTCTCTTTTATTTTCTTTTTCCTCCTTCGGGTTATCTTCAATTCATCAAGGGCGTTGATGATCTCCCCTTCAAGATCTACTACACTTTCATCTTCTTCTTCCTTGAGGTTTGATTCGTTCTTAGATTTATATTTTTATTCTAATTCCATGAGTAAGAATTCATCAACCTCATGTTTTGGAGACTCTTGCCTATTTCCTTCTAATGCAAAACTATCCTCTTTGGAGTAGACCCCATTTTTTCTTGAAAGGATTCTTCTTATGAGAATTCTGAGCTTTATCTCTGGGCTTTTGATCCTTTTCCTTTCTTGTCTTATCTAAATAAGGAAACTTGGAGGAAAATTTCCGAAACCTTCCACATTCAAAGAATTGGAAGGGTAGATTTCCCTTATACTTTCCTAAACCATGTTTTAGCTTTCTAGCAAACTAAGCCAACTCTTGATCAAATTCAGAGTTGGAACATTCTTGGTGATATTTTTTTCCCTTAGTCTTCATTGAGGCTTTAACTTCTACCTCCTTTTTCTCAACCTTCTCTTTTTCTATTCTCATCTCATAGGAAGTGAGAGTTCCATGTAGCTCCTTCATTAAAAGAGACTTTAAGTTTGACATCTCTTATGTAGATGAGATCTTAGAATTGAATCTCATAGGAAGACATATCAATACGTTATGGAAAAATACTTCATTCATGAGTTCTTCTCCAAATCCTCTAATCATATTTTCTACCTCATCAATCTAAGAAAATATTCTTGTATATTTTCTTCTTTATTCATTGTTAAGCTCCGAAACCTCAAGCTAATGGCCTGAAGTTTGGCTTTCTTAGCTTTCTCATCTCCTTTATAACTATTCTAGAGCTTGTAGCATACTTCCTTGGCTGACTTACATTGAATTACTTTTACTAGGTCATATTGATTAAGGCCAAAGAGAATTTCACTCTTTGCCTTTACATTGTTGCCAAAAACATTTTTATCATTAGTATTTTTAGGAGGGGTTTCTGGGACAATATAATCAACTAATACAAAAATCCAATCATCTACACCTGGGGACATTCAATAGGCTTCCATACTGACTTTCCAAAATACATAATTTGTACCATCAAGGACTGGTATCTTACTTGAATAAGCATCCTGACTTTCTGGTTTAGCCATGATGCCATATCAATTTACCTTTTAGTGGTAAATTTATTCCTAAAGGAACCTTTATCTGATACCAATTTTTGGGATCATGATTTATGTTACAATAGAACTCACAGGTGTTAGTAAGCAAACAAATTTCCAGAGCTAACGGATCCTCGAGCGATGGTTAAGCACATGTCATGAAACACGAAAAACATTTCCAAGTACAATAAGGGGAGCTATAATTTTACCATGATTGTTCACAATTATTTTGCAATATCATTTATTTCCTAAAATTCCCCTTAAAATCTAAGTGTTTTAGAATGGGGCTAATCATGGATATTCAAACCTAGGATCCCAAGAGGCACCTTGGGAATACTTCATAAATAATTGGTCATCTCGAAAGAGTTTAAATGACTTATCAACATTCTCTATCTGTAATTCCCATTCTTTATTGTAGACCATAATATCGTCAAAGAATACTAGAAGAACTTTCATAGAAAGGCTTTGAATATTTTGTTCATGAGGCTCTAGAAGGTTTATGAAGTGTAATAAATATTGAAAGTAATCACAAAAGACTCATATTGGCCTTCATATGTTTATCATTGAAAAACTTCTCTCAATGCTTTTCATCTAGAAGATCATTATAATTAGGACACTTGCACTAGGTTCCTTCCTTCTTTAATATCAAGACTACTACACATGAGTAAGGGCTTGTAGTAGGTTGTATGACCTCCACCTTCAATAGTTCTTGAGTGATATTTTCTCTTATATTAGTTTGTGCAAAAGGGTGTTAATAAGAATGTACAGCTTCTGGTTGAATTCGTGGGATCAAGGGAATGTTATGTTAATGCTCTCTTTAAGAATGGAGAAACTTAGTCTTTGGCGTTTGAAAGACTTGATGATTTTTGTGAAGGAACAATTGAAAATTTAAGTGTATTTATTATGTCAAATTATGGATTATCCATAACTTATATGGAATTAAATTTTCAAATAATTCTAGAGTGGCCTTTATTTAATAATTTTTCCATACTATGGGCATTGACTATTTCAAGGGACCTTACCAAAATCCATTGAAGGGTGTATACATGTCCCCATTTAGAGAAATTTATATAGATTTCTTTGAAATACATTATGAGTGATCACAATGTGCATAGACACTCTACCCCCGATATTATATCATAACCACCCATATCTATGGAAAATAAATGGGATTTGAGTTGATAGCCTCTGATATAGAGTTTGACATTTTCACATTTTCACCCACAGTTCAATGTACCTCTATTAGGGATCATAATTTAAAATTTGTGTACTATTAAAAACAATGGGTTTATTCTACCACTCTCTTATGAATGAAAATATGAATACCACCACTATCAATGAGGACTACAACATTATGGAACTTGATGTGGCTTGTGAAGTTAAAATTCCTGCTAATGCACACATAGAGATTAGGATTTCCTCATGGGGAAGTGTGTTAATTTAACAATGCGCAGCAAGAAAAAACAATATGCACAGCAATTAAACACATCACAAATGACACAGTAGTTTAACGTGGTTCACCCAACCAATCTGGGCTACGTCCACCAAACATAGGCATCGACAATCTTTATTAATAAAACATGAGATTACAGAGATAATCAATTCCTCACAAACTCTCACCCAAAAAAATCTGTATGGATACATGTTTTATAGCTAGGAGAATCTAATTGCCTCATAAATCCTCTCACATCAAATAGAGGATGCATTAACTCTCTCCCAATAACCTGGAGCTAATCTAGCAACAAATTCCTATTGTTGTCACCTACTCAGATTTTTTCCTATTTTATATAAAACAGAAAATCTCAACAATCTCCACCTTGACAACAATTAGCCTAATGCCCTGTTGCTTTATTACTTTATCTTTTCTGCAAGCCAAGAGAAGCCAAACACCATCGTAGCTTCTCTAACAAAACTGGTTTCATGAACATGTCTGCACAATTCTCCTTTATATGCACCTTTTCAAGAGAGACTCCTCTTTCAGTGATAACCTGTCTTACAAAATGGTACTTGATCGGTATATGCTTTGATTTACTATGATAGGCCGTATTCTTAGCCAAATGTATTGCACTTTGACTCTCACAAAATAACTTGATGTTGTCCTGCAACCTACCAAATTCACCAAAAAAACCTTTCAACCAAATCGCTTCTTTGCAAGCATGAGAAGCAGCAATGTATTCTACTTCAGTAGTGGATAAAGCAACAATGTTCTGTAGCTTTGACATCCAGCTGATAGCTCCACCTACAAGAGTAAAGACATACCCTGATGTTGACCTTCTCTTATCCAAATCACCTGCAAAATCGGAATCAACATATCCGCAAACAAATTCACTACTCTTATTGTAAGTGATGCAATAACTACTTGTGCCTCTCAAATACCGAAGCACCCATTTCACTGCTGACCAGTGTTCTTTACCCGGATTTACCATATACCTGATGACAACCCCAACTGCATGTGAAATATTTGGTCGAGTACAAACCAACGCATACATTAAACATCCTACTACATTGGCATATGGAATTCGAGACATATAATCCTTTTCTTTATCTGTATTAGGACATAAACTCGAAGAAAGCTTAAAATGGGAAGTTAAAGGGACTGACAGAGGCTTCACATTATTCATACCAAATCTCAAAAGTATTTTCTCAATATACTTTTGTTGTGATAGCCATAGCTTACCCATTGCTCCTGTCTCTGAAAAATCTCCATGCCCAAAATCTGTCTTGCTGCTCCTAGATCTTTCATATCAAATGTCCTTGCCATCTGAGCCTTCAACCTATTGATTTCTTCTATGCTTTTGATTGCTAAAAGCATATCGCCAACATAAAATACTAAGATAATGAATATGCCATTATTCAATTGCTTAAAATAAACACAATGATCATATTCACTTCTAACATATTTCTGATTCAACATGAAAGAATCAAACTTCTTATACCACTACCGAGGCGACTACTTTAGGCCATATAAAGACTTCTTGAGCCTGCAGACAAATTTCTCATTGCGATGCTGAACAAACCCTTCCGGTTGTTCCATATAAATTTCATCATCTAAGTCTCCATGTAGAAATGCAGTCTTAACATCTAATTGCTGCAATTCTAAATCAAGCAAAGCCACTAATGCTAACACAATTCTAATTGAAACAATTTTAACTACTGGTGAAAAAATCTCATGAAAGTCAATGCCGACTTTCTGAGAAAACCCTTTTGCAACCAGTCGCGCTTTGTACTTGTCTTCCATATCATCCACACCCCGTTTTAGCTTGAAGACCCATTTACACCCCACAGTTTTCCTATCTTTCGGAAGCTCAACCAAATCCCACGTGCCATTCTTACCTAAGGCCATCATTTCGTCCTTCATAGCTACTTTCCACTTGTCACTTTTTGAACCTTCTATTGCTTCCTGATAGCATAGAGGTTCATCGTCATTAGCAGTAAATGCAACTGAAGTAACATAATCATCATACCTTCTTAGTGGCCGTTTGATTCTCGTCGACCTCCTTAAGGATGTTTCTGGCACTTCCTCGATTGGCTGACTACCATCTATAGGAACTTCTTGATTATCAGTATCTGAGACCTGTTCATGGTCTATACCTGAACCCTGTTCATGTTCTGATTCTGAAACCTGTTCATGACTAGTATCTGAACTATGGTCATCATGGCTATCATTAGAAATGCTATCAAAATGAATGTGCTGAAAGTCAGATACATCATCATGTTTCAATCTACTATCTACATCTAATTGTACAAGAGAGGATTCATTAAACTTTACATCTCTTTTGATGTTGATTTTGCGGGTAGTAGGATCCCACAATCTATATCCCTTTGTTCCAACACCATACCCAACAAAGATATACCTTTTAGACTTTGGATATAATTTAGTTCGCTAATGTTTAGGCACTAGAGCATATGCATCACAACCAAACACACTGAGTTTAGAATAGTCACAAGGGTGTCCTTTCCATACCTCTTGCGAAATCTTGCAACCTATTGCCGTCGATGGAGATTGGTTATCACATAACAAGCTGTTGCCACCGCTTTCGTCCACAACTCCTTTTGCAATCCAGCGTTACTCAACATACTCCTTGCTCTCTCTAGAAGAGTCCTATTCATGTGTTCAGCAACTCCATTTTGCTGAGGAGTATAAACCGTGGTCTTATGTCTCTCGATCCCTGCATCCTTGCAATAGCTGTCAAACTCCTTGGAGGTAAACTCACCACCATTGTCAGTCCTTAAACATTTTATTGTTCTACCAGTGCTGTTTTCTACCAATGCTCTAAACTGCTTGAAAAAAGTCTGAAAAAACATCAGACTTCCTTTTCAACATGTAGACCCACACTTTCCTAGAAAAGTCATCAATAAACGATACAAAATATGACGAGCCACCATATGAGGTTGTAGGGGCTGGACCCCAGACATATAAATGGATATAGTCGAGTATTCCTTTACTAGTATGTTTGCCTGTTTTAAACTTTTTTTTACTTTGTTTTCCAAACAGACAATGCTTACAGAAATCTAACTTTCCAGACTTTAAATTTGGAAGTAACTTGCGATCAGCCAAAATTTTCAACCCTCTTTCACTCATATGCCCCAATCTTTGATGCCATAAGTGAATGAACTGCTGTCATATTTAGACACTGTAGACACAAAATCTGACCCTGTACCTCCTTCTAACTGAAATAGATTTCCTACCTTCTTAGCTTTCATAACTAGTAAAATACCTTTGTAAATTTTCATTACTCCACCTTGAATTACAGTTTTATATCCATTTGAATCAAGTGCTCTAATTGAAATCAAAATTTTCCTTAAATCTAGTGCATGCCTTACATCAGTTAACATTTTAGTTGTCCCATCAAACATTTGTAGTTGTATGCTCCCAATCCCCACAATATTACATGTTACATCATTACCCATGTACACAACTCCATCATTACTTGATTTATATGTCTTAAACCATTCTTTATGGATACACATGTGGTTTGATGCACCGGAATCTAACAACCAATGTTGACCATGATTTGAAACATTAACTAATAATACTTCATCACTCATACCTGAACCGGATGTCGAACCTATATCTGTCGTATTTGCCTCCTTCTTCTCTGTCGAAGAATCTGCTTTTGAAGTTTGCTCCTGTCGCTTCCAGCAGTCTTTCTTTAAATTCCCTGATTTTCCACAAAACCAACACTTTACCTTACTCTTCTTCCCTTTCGACTTTGAACGTGAGTCGCTCGGCTTCCTGGGGCGTCTTTCTTTCCAACGACCTCTAACCATCATAGCTTCTGATGTAGAGGTTTCGGAATGCGACCTTCTCCTTGTTTCTTCCGATAATAAGGATGCATCTACATCATCAAACTCAATAGTTTCTAATGAACTAAGACTTATAGAAGTAACAAAATGATCCCATGGCTTGGGCAACAAGCACAATAAAGTAATAGCTTTATCCTCAGATTGAATTTTTACTTCTATACTTTGTCATTGCACAAGAAGAGTATTAAAAGCCTTTAAATGATCAGCAATTCGATGTACCTTCCTTCACTCACAAACTGTACAACTTTCGTTTCAGGAGAATCCTATAGGTTAAGGATTTGGTCATGTACAGTTTCTCCAGTTTCATCCACAAACCAGCAGTTGTTGTTTCCGACACGATATTAAACAGGACATCATCAGGTAGACACAGTTGAATAGCACTTATCGCTCTTTCATCCATCTCGGCCCACTCATTATCTGTGATGTTGTAAGGCTGTTTGGATTTGCCCAACAACGCCTTTGCCACACCATGTTGGACAAGCAAATCGTACATCTTCACCTTCCAGATTTCGAAATTATTTTTGCCATTAAACTTCTAAATTTCAGACCGGGCACTCTGAGTTTTCGCCATCTTATATCAACCAAAAAACACAATAATCTCCAAAACACCAACTTTAAAAAAAAATTAATCTCAAAAACCGCCTATGCCTTACTGCCTTTGCGTTAAAAAAATAACAAACTTTTTGCTGTGCAATAATTACAGTACAAAAAAAAAAACTGAGTATCAAACTCCCAAACAGTGCATTGGACTTGAGTCAATTATGCACTCACGGTTCGCTCTGCCGTGTACTGAAAGGTAATACGTAGAGCATACATAATTCGTATTAGATCAACTCTGGTCATATCAGTCGATATAATTCCATCCATGAAAAACCTTTTACATGAGGTTCAATCTTCTCAAATTTCTAGAATCAAACTTGGTTGACTAAAACCCAATATATATTGCGTCCAACTCCCAAAAGTTTAACAATTAACATTGTTCCCATTTAGTATGTGCGCCTTACTTTTTTCTGAACTTGACATTGTTTATTCAACCTAACCTTTCCGTAAATCATTTAAAATGGCATTGGCCCACACAACATTACACGTTGATTGTTGTACTTAACCATGCAATATTCCTCATTCAATCAACACAATAAGAAATATGCCATGGTTTTTTTTCAACACAAATATGCTTACCTTTGCAATCAATACCTCCACGCATCTGGCACCAACACCTCCATGCCTCCAGCAATCAATGAATACAATAGCGATTATACGCAGGAACATTGAAAAACTCTCCACGCAAGACCATTCAATACACCAGCAGCGATTATACGCACCACCACGCAACGTAGTCATGCCTCCACGCAGCAATACGCACACTCCGCAGCATTGTTATGTCACGTGGAGTTGCAGACTTATGGTATAAGCCAATGCTGCTCCGTTCTGGTATAAATCCACGCTCCAATCGACCGTAGGTCCACGCAGGTATAGAACACGCACCAACACTCGTGGTCAGTTGGCATATACAGCCCACCACTACGCTCCAATAGGAATATACACAGCGCTTTGTATAAACATTGTATGTGCAGAACCTCCAGTTGACGCAGTTCAATGCGCTGGTAATTGGTATATGCAGTTCCACAACCACGCTCCAACGCATAAACAACCAACGCACAAGCAGTCTATGCCAGACTTGGGCCCGCCACTCTTCCGCTACGCAGCTCTTATACCACTTGTTAATTTAACAATGCGCAGCAAGAAAAAACAATATACACAGCAAATAAACACATCACAAATGACACAGTATTTTAACGTGGTTCATCCAACCAATCTTGGCTACGTCCACCAAACATAGGCATCGACAATCTTTATTAATCAAATAGGAGATTACAAAAATAATCAGTTCCTCACAAACTCTCACCCAAAACAATCCGTATGGATATCTGTTTTATAGCTAGGAGAATCTAACTGCCTCATAAATCCCGTCACATCAAATATAGGATGCATTAACTCTCTCCCAACAACCTGGAGCTAATCTAGCAACAAATTCCTATTGTTGTCACCTACTAAGATTTTTGCCTATTTTATATAAACAGAAAATTTCAACAAAGTGGAGGTTCAATATGTGCCTAAGCTTGAGTGTTGGTGTATACAACCTATAATGATGATGTCTATTTAATAGTTATGAATTTGGGTACGGCCTGAGTGGTCACAACAATTTGGAACAATTTATTTTCTTTAAACCTATATAGCTTCATCTATTTTTTCTAACACTCAGTGTCTTCTAAATGAGGCTTCCTTCCGCGTAACAAAACTATTCAGTTGCAAGGAGCTTGTATAACCTAGAAATGTAAATTACAAATGCACCACTAATGACAGGAATATTAAGGCATGGGATATCGAAAACATGAGTTATGGATGGAACTCATATTCATTACTTATCGAGGGAGGAATACATAATCGACCCCTCATAATCGACCCCTTCCTTCTGTGCAAAACCTTTTGCCGCAAGCCTAGCTTTGTGCTTGTCAAGTGAGCCATCAGCTTTGTACTTGTTCTTGTAGACCCACTTGCAGCCAATTGGTTTGGTTCCAAATGGAGGATCAACCAGCTTCTAAGTGCCGTTCTTTATGAGGGCATCATACTCCTTTTGCATTGCTTCTTTCCATTCATCACGAGAAGCAGCTTCTTTAAAGGAAGTTGGTTCAAAATCTGTAGACAAGTTCAATTCACAATCATAAGAAACATCCATATCAATAGGTGAATTAGAGTCATCTACATCACCTCCATTTTGTCGATTTGCATTTCTAGTTCCTGTTTTTCCAATTTCATCAGGATGAACACTTTCAAGTGTCTTTGTCAGCCACTTTGGGGGACCTTTCTGAGATGGTCCAGGCTGCTCTGTTGATTGAGTTGGGAGTGAATCAAGATTGAGTCTCCCAATTCTATCAATTACATCACTTAAAGCATCATCCGTTGTTGGAGTTTCAGACGGGGGGAGAATATTCTTCAGAAGAAGATTCCACATGTTGATCTAGTATAGGAATCCCCCCTTCAAGATGTAGAATCTGATTTTCAAATTCTTGAAATGATTTCATTTTTGCGAATCTATCCAAGCGATCAAGTTGCCGCTCAACAACATTGTCAGATTTGGATGATTCAAGAAAAATTACATCTCTAGATATAACAAACTTTTTATTTTCTTCATCATAGAGGCGGTATGCTTTGGAGGGATTTGAATACCCCAAGAAAATACACTTACGACTTCTAGCACCAAGTTTGTTTCTATGTACCTTTGGTATCAAATCATAACAGGTGGAACCAAAAATCCTGAGATGTTTGACCGAAGGAACATGTCCATACCACAATTCATAAGGAGTCTTGTTTCTTATAGCACTAGATGGACATCTATTCTTATATATGCAACACATAGAACAACATCAGCCCAAAACATTATCTTTACATTTTTGAAAAAAAACATGGATCGTACCATATTCAAAATTGTTCTATTCATTCTTTCAACTACACCATTCTGTTAGGGATTATAAGGCACAGTTGTTTGATGTTTAATCCCATGTTGGCGAAGATAGTTTTGAAATTCATTTGATGTGTATTATTTTCCATTATCAGTGCGAATAGACCCAATATGAGATTGTGCATCATTTTCAATCCATTATGAAAATTCTTGAATGTTTGGTAAGCATCAGATTTGTTCTTCAATAAATAAACCCAACACATTCTGGTGTAGTCATCAATAAATGTCATGATATATTTATTTCCATTTGCAGAAGGAACAGGCATTGGACCACATAAATATGAATGAATAAGTTCAAGCTTCCTATGTGCTCTTGAATGTGAGTCATGAAATGACTGTTTGCTATGCTTTCCTAGAATGCAAGCATCACATTGCTTAAGTTTTCTAGGAATTGTAGGCAAACCAGCAACACCATTTTTCTTCAATAAGCGGAGACTGTCATAGTTTAAATGTCCAAATCTAGCATGCCATAATAAACTTGATGGAAGTGTACCTTCTTCATGATGAGAATTGTATGAGAAATGTTGTGCATGAGTAGATGTTCCTTGCAGTTTAAGAAGCCTTTCTTCTTCTATTCCCCTCATGACAAGTCAGTGGTCAGATGCTTTTCTTACCTCCAGCTTGCCATCAAAAATATGAATGGAGTTACCTTGCTGACGGATGTAGACCAAGGACAACAAGTCTCTCTTGAGCTGTGGGAGATATAGAACATGATCCAGAAGAAAGTCTAGAAGACCAGGCAGTTTACGCCTGATTGTGCCAAAGCCCTGATGGCTTGATTTTTGACTGATTTGCAAAGTATACTGCTCCATCAACATTGTTAGTGAAATCTTCAAAAAAATATTTTCTATGAGTCATGTGACAGGTTGTTCTTGAATCAAGCAACCAATCATTTTTCCAGGAAGCAAGAGAAGCATTAAACAAATCTTCATTTACTCCAATGTTACATTGTGCCTCAACATAGTGAGCAGATTCAGGTGCTTTACCTTTGTCTGTATCATCGTTTTTACCTTTCTGTTGGTTTCTTCTCTGCTCAATTTTGTCCCATGGTAGCTTGCATGTAGAGGCATCATGTGATCCATTTCTTTTGCAGCGAATACAATGTAAATCTGCCTTTTCTCCTTGAGAATGTCTGCCCCCCCTGCCTCTGAAGTATCTTCCTCTTCCTCTTCGTCCACCTCTTCCTCTTGTAGACTCTTGAGCAGGATATTTTTATTTATTAGTGAGGCATACAGTCTCTTCAGAAGATTCAAGGACTGTCTTCTTTCCAAAGGCTTTTTCTCTTTTAGCAAACTTTTTCACAAGAGAGTCAAAGGTTATATCCTTGAGATTTCCATTTGCTTGCAAAGACTCAAGATAATTGGAGTATGTAGGATATAGTGCCTTGAGAAAAGCAATAAGAGATATATCTAGCTAAACTTTAGTGGAATTGATATCATGCACTATAGATTTTATTTCAGATGCAAGAGCAAGAGGGTCATTATTTTGCAGTTCAAGAGTGAAGAGTTTAATCATAAGTTGGACGACTTCAAGTGCAGAATGTGAGTCATAGAGCTCTTTCAGCTTTTGTAAAGCTTCAAAGGCAGTTGAACATGTTGTAAGGTGACGACTCACCTCCTTATTTACAGACGCTGCTATTAATGCATACGCTTTGCTGTTCTTGTTTTCCCAGATGGCGAGCTCTTTGTCTGATGTAGGCTTTTCTGGGTCACTGTCTCCTTCTCCGACACACACTCCTTTTCACAGCTCATTGAAAATGAGGGTGTGTTGTACCATCCGGGACCAGTCAGGATAGTTCTCCTTGCCAGTGAGAACTATTCCTATCATAGAGATGATTGAATGCATTCTGTAAAAGGTTACTTCTGCTGATATAAAAAAACTTTTGCTGATATATACTTTTGATGAAAAAAAAAAAATCTCTTAAAAAAAACTTCCGCTGCTTTTAAAAAAATGATTTTGCTATGGAGAAAAAATCATTAAAAATCATTAGGTTCATAAAGTCTCCATCCTTCGGTGAAACACATCTCAAATATCACTCATTCCTTCAACTCAATTTTTTTTGCAAATGTCAATGCAGCCTCTACATTCAGTGTGTTTAATTCAAGCCTTTGAACAATTCCATGTTGATGTTAAAAGATTAACATCTCTTCACAATTCTCTCATTCATGCAAAGTGTAATAATACATGAATTAGGGTTCATTAGCAGCAAGATCTCCTCTTACAATTAAATCTATGCATAACTATCTTACTAGAAAGTTTACACACATATTAATCCACTACATCAATTCAGAATTTATGCGTTGCACCCATTTCTCCTTATCGAAGCCAGAGATTCATATTTCATTGCCAGTGATTGACTCAGAGTTACATTATTTCATCATTTCACTGTCTAAACTTGTTCTGCACACCATACACACACCATTGCTCGATTTTCTACACATCCATGCTCATTCTGCTCATTATATATCAATGCACGAACTGACTCAACAGGCAGCGGACCAGGTGATTTTCTACACATCCATGCTCATTCTGCTCATTATATGTCAATGCATGAACTGACTCAACAGGCAGCGGACCGAGAAACGAACCCGAACTCCAGGGTTATTCGAACTCCACGCAGGATCTTACACACGGAATTCAACAGAACTGCCTTCGTTCCTCTTGGATTATTCGAACTCCACGGTCATTCAAATAGCGACTATAGGCCAGGTTTAATACAGGCAGCGGGCAGGTTCCAAGTATTCATTCAACTGTCAGTTTTCGCAAAAGAGGGGAGAAACGAACGGTCGTGTTGGTGGTGGTGAAATCCGGGCAGCAACTCCAAATCCAACCAGAGGAGAGGAGAGGGAAAAAAAGGAGAAGGAACATACGATGAGCGGAGGTTCCAATGAACGCTACCCCACGCAGGTTCCAAGTATATAATTCAAGCAGCGAACCAAATATTTAATACAGGCAGCGGGAAAAAATCCTTCATAACAGCCATACGTTACCTAATTCAAGGCGTTTCAATGCTTTGAAATTCCAGGCGTTTGCAGGCAACGGCAGTCTCCAGGCAGCGACAGTCTTCAGGCATTTCAGGGATGTCAGAGACTGAGCAGCTCTCAGGCAGGAGTTACAACTATTTCTGGGACTTGTGCTCTGATACCATGTCAGGCCAGGGTAACTCCAGAATGAATGAGCGAGAGAAAACTGATTATCTTATTCATTAGGTAACATACATTTATATACATAAATATAACGGATCAGTTCATCTTCTGGATGACTGTCCAGTTCACCCATCCGTTTCGGATTAGGTGTCAACAAAATTGACTGTTATTTTTGGAAAAACCCAACTTGGGAAAACCGGTGCAGCAAATGAGGGTTTTATTATTAATGTTCAACAACAAATTTAAGTACAATAATTTAGATGGCCAGCTGACAATCTAATCTAAAGGAAACACTGGCAAAAATATTGTGAGAATTTTCTCTCACCCCACAGCTATTTTCTGCCTCCGAAATAGCTTCCCCAACCTCTGTGTGGGAGGCCTGCGTCAACCTCTGTGCATTCCCTACACTGGCCCTCTGAAGATTTTGGCCTTTCTTCCTTCGACTCTTCCAGGAACTGAAAACTTTCTCCTGGAATGCTGCTCCTCTCTTGCTACTCACCCTTTGGCTCTGTATTCTTTGCTGAGATGTCGCTGCTGAGAAAATAGAATTCCTTGGGCAACTGATTATCTGCACTAGATGATCTCGATCACCACATCGACTTTCTTTTATAATCTACTATTGGAGCACCAATGACCAAGATTAAAACTTAATCAATGGCTAGGATCATTTCTGGGTTGATTCGTGTGAGTTTCTCGATGATTCACGCCTTATCTTAATTAATATTGATTAATTAACCATATTCCCTAAGTTTAGACTTACGAAATATTTTAAAAATTGGATAATAATTTAATTGAGACACTTCTAGGCAGAATTTCCATAAACGATTTATGGGTTTTGGAGATCTCATGTATTCTAGCCTCTCCACAAAATTTCGTGGCTAGAACACATCCGATGCTACAAAAACTAACACTCCCTCTTAGCGAGGAATGTGTTCTAGCATTGTTGACCCTGTAGCAACACCCTGTCTCTGCATCATCTCCTGTCACGCTGCTGATGTCTAGTTGCTGCTGCGCACCAATCACTGCGCAACTCTGATATACATTGCATCTGTGTTGCTGCTGACTCTGTAAAGATGTTGCCAACACTGCATCTGCACTGCAACTCTCTCTTCATCTCTTGTTGTTGCAATTGCAACATCCAAAATAGCCTGTCCCTGCTACTGAAACGGGTTCTCCACCATACCCATCTATTTTTTGAAATAGATGAACTTAGCTCTCCCTAGAGCTTTCGTGAGTATATCTGCAACCTGCTCTTCTATGGGAACACACTGTAGCTAGACTGCTCTTCGTTGTACACAATCTCTGATGAAGTGACATCGAATATCGATGTGCTTCAACTTGTCATGAAACACTGGATTCTTAGAGGGTTTTATGCAACTCTGATTATCACAATAGACACTGGTTACCTCCATCCTTTGCTTGAACAAGCTTACTAGCAGCGTCTGAAGCCATATAGCTTCGCACATAGCTGTGCTAGCTTCCATATACTCTGCTTCTACAAAGCTCAATGCTATTGACTTTTGCTTCCTGCTACACCAAGAAACCATCCCTGATCTAACACTGAAGCAGTATTCGGAGGTACTTTTCCTGTCCACTGAAAGGCCTGCCCAATCTGCATCTGTGTACCAACAAAGTTTGACATCATCCTCTCAAGTATATTTCAACCCATACTTGACTATGCCTCGAATGTATCTCAGAATATGCCTCGCTGTTGCCCAATGTACCCTTCTCGATTTCACCATGAATTGACTAAGGGTATTGACTGCGAAGCAAATGTCTGGCCTAGTGTTGACCAGATACATGAGAGACCCAATGGGCTGTCTATACAAGGTGGGGTCGACATCCTTGTCATCTGATGCATTTGTCTTCTTCCAATTGGTAATCATGGGTGTAGACATGGGTTTTCAATCCTGCATTCTGAACCTCTTCAGAATATCAGTAGCGTATCTTCCTTGCCCGAGGAAGATCACCCCATCCTTCTGCCACACCTCCAATCCTAGGAAATAGTGCATCAACCCCAAATCCTTCATGTCAAATTTTGCTGCCAGTTGCCTCTTGCAATCCTTTATGAGCCCTGATGATCCTGTCAAGAATAGATCATCCACATACAAAACAAGAATGAGGGGCTCATCCTCTACTATCAAATAGTAAAAGTTTGGATCTACGTCACTCTTGACAAACCCCATCTGCTGCAAGTAGGTGTCAATTCTACCATACCATGCCCTGGGAGCTTGCTTGAGCCCGTATAGAGCCTTCTTCAATTTTCTCACATGCGTGCGCCTCTCGTGAGTCTCAAATCCCTCTAGTTGTTCTATGTACACTTCCTTCTCTATCACTCCATTCAAGAAGGTTGTCTTGACATCCATCTAGTGAATTTACAATCCCATCTGAGCCACTAGAGATATAACTGATCGGATGGAAGTGTATCTGGTAACTGGGGCGAAGATTTCCTCATAATCTATCCCTTCCTTTTGTGCATACCCCTTTGCCACGAACCTAGCCATGTACTTTTTCATTGTCGTCTGCCGCATATTTGATCTTGTAGATCCATCTCGAACCTACCACTGATCTGTCTTTTGGCCTGGGCACTACCTCCCAAACATCATTCATCATGATAGAGCTATACTCTTCTAACATGGCATATATCCACCCCTGATGTTGTGCGGCCTCCTGAAAGCTCGAAGGTTGTGTTACATGCTTCTGCCCACAAAAATTTGGGTAGATCCTAGTCATATAACATAGCCTTTGCAACTCCAACAATAGTTATGTTTTTCTGCTCCACTACACCATTCTATTGTGGATTATTTGGAGTTGTCCATTCTCTCTTGATGCCTCCCTTCGCACATAAATCTGTGAAGTCTTTATCAATATACTCTCCACTATTATTTGCGCGAAGTACCTTGATCTTCTTCCTTGTCATATTCTCCACAAGAGCGTTAAACTCTCTCAAACGATCGAAGACCTCATCCTTGGTCTTCAAGAAGTAGATCTAGGTTTTCCTGGAATGATCATCAATAAAGGTGATGAAATACTCGGCACCTCTGAGAGCTCTAGTGGACATTGGGCCACAAATATCTAACACACCATCAGCTCTGCTATCACTCCTCGGAAATGCTACCTTAGCACACTTCCCAAGTACGCACCCTGTGCACACTTCATCATGTTCAGTTCCTAGTTCAAGAACCCCTATTATAGTTTCCTTGAGCATCCTGAGTGCTCCATGATGTAGATGTCCCATTCTTCTATGCCATAATTCATTCAACTCCTTCCCACTACTACTGTTGTTGCTTATCAGTGCCATTGGAGAATCGATTTCTAATCGGTACAACCTATTACTTTGAACTCCAATCTGTCTTACTTTCTTCCAGCTTGGGTGCTTGACACGCACTTTCCTCCCTATGAAGTGAACATCGTACCCTTTATCCTGTAACTAGGATCGGAAATCAGGTTCATACCCAATCCTGGCACATGCAATACATCTGAAGCATTGGTGCTTGCTCCTGACCCCCCCGAAAATCTATGGTACCTCTCCCTACTGGAGTACATTTCATTTTGTTTCCCATAGTATCTCAAAATCCATCTGCTCCTCTTTGTAGCTAGGGAAATATTCTCTAACCACTGTCATGTGAGCTGAAGCTCCACTGTCTATGTACCAGAGTCCCTATGAAGTTGATCCTGCTAAGCAAGCATATTCGTCTTCCAATCTGGAAGACAAACCTGAAATCTCCTGAATGTTACTTTTGTCCATGGTTAAACCGGAACAAATTTAGTGTGCTATTTCTCTTTTCCTCCCGACGCAAATTCTGCAGCCTGTAGCAAACTTTTTTGTGTCCAACCAGTATTCTGCTCAGCAAAAAAACTGAGCTTGCAACTACTCTCTCTGACTGTTATAATCACTAATTGGGCAATTCGATTTTCCTACCTCCTCTCAACTGAAAAAATCAAACTGTTGCCCTAGCAACTCGAATTGCCTGAACTAGCCTTTGCGCAATCTCTCTGGGAATTTCAATCTGCTGCTCCCTCTGAACAACGAAATTCCTTTTTTTTTCTTTTGAGCTTCCTGGCTGATCAATTAAGCTCTGATACCATGTCAAAATTCTATCTATTGCAGCTACTAGAGATTATTCTTCTAACTTAGAAATTAATTCTGTAGTTTATTTACTATGGAAAATAATGAATAAAATCACAACAACAATTTTCACCATACAAATACTGCGGAAAATAAAATACTAGAAACTTGAGAAATTCTAGCACACACACGATAAAATTGACACAGTTATTTTTGGACAATTGTCCTCGGAAAAACCCAACTTGGGAAAATCGGTGCAGCAGATGAGGGTTTTATTCTTAATGTTTTAGCAACAAATCTGAGTACAATAATTTAGATGCCCAACTAGCAATCTAATCTGAAAGAAACACTGGCAAAAATATTGTGAAAATTTTCTTATCCCACAACTATTTTCTACCTCCGAAATAGCTTTGCCAACCTCTGCGTGAGAGGCCTGCATTAGCCTCTATGCAATCCCTACACTGGCCCTCTGAAGATTTCAGCCTTCCTTCCTTCGACTCTTCTGGGAATTGAAAACTTTCTCCTGGAATATTGTTGCTCTCCTGTTCCACATGAGACTCACCCTCTAGCTTTATCTTCTTTGCCGAGTTGCTGCTACTGAGAAAATCGAATTGCTTGGGCAATTGAGTATCTGCATTGGCTGATCTCCATCACCACATCGACTTTCTTTTATAATCCACTATTGGAGCACCACTGGCCAAGATTAAAACTTAATCAATGGCTAGGATCGTTTATAGGTCGATCTATGTGAGTTTCTAGATGATTCATGTCCTATCTCAATTAATATTGATTAATTAACCATATTCCCTAAGTTTAGACTTGGGAAATATTTAAAAAATTGGTTAATAATCTAATTGAGACACTTCTAGGTGGAATTTCCATAAATTATTTCTGGCTTTTGGAGGTCTCATGTATTCTAGCCTCTCCACAAAATTTCGTGGCTAGAACACATCTGATGCTACAAAAACTAACAATAATTATTATAATTATTATTATTATTATTATGATACTATTATATTATTATTAAAAATAATCATGGCTCAATAATGTTCTCTTACACTCATTATTGGCATAACATATTCCTTTTACACTCTCATTAATGCTCTTAAACTCTTTTACACACAATTAAAGCACGTCATAAAAGATTCTCTTACACTCAATAAAAACATGTCATAAAAGATTCTTCTTACACACTCTTTAATGCATATGTTACACTCTCTCTTGAAAACATAAAGTTACAAAAGCACATGTACCTCCTTAATGGCATGAGTTACATTTCCAAAATGGGCATGAGTTACATCCTCTTGCATGTGATTTACTCCTCCTTTATGGCATGGATTCGTTGCTCCTCTTATATATCTATGCTTCATTCTTTCTCCCCTTACTACTTGTACATTGTGAAAGAAAAATTCGAACTTGAGAAAGAGTTGGGAGAGAGTTGAAGGAGATTGTGAGAGGGAGACTTGGAGAGTAAGAGCAAAACTTGGTGTTCGAAGGTTGATTCAGTGCTTCAATGTTTCAGTGTTGATTCAGTTGAAGGGAAGGTTGATTCAGTGTGTGCATTTGATGCTGCTAGCAGTGATCTTCATGCTATAGCTTGTTCAGATTTGGGTGAATTTACTCATTCTTTTGATCTCTCATTGTACTTCGTATCTCTGCTGAAGAATTGATTTCTAATAGAAGAAGAGTCTGGTTGGGTTTTCCCCTTGTGGGTTTTGCCCAGATCATTGGACTTAAATTCTGTCTCATTGTATTCTTGGTTGTCTTCTATTGTGCATTTGATTTATGTTCTATCTACAATTGTTTATCTAATATTGCAACATAAATAAATTTTGTAAGAAGTGATTGTTATAGCATAGAACATCAAAATTTCAACATGCTATCAGAGCTTTGGTGAAGACAAGCTCAAGAAGACAAAATGTTGTTCCAACCCATTTTTTGTTGAAATATCTCTTGTTGTTCACTCTATTTGTAGCCCATTTTCTGGTAAAATATCTCTTGCTATCCACTCTATTTATAGCGCATTTTATGCTAAAATATCAAGTGTTGTCCAGTCTATTTACAGCGCATTTTCTGCTGACTTATCACTTGTTCTTCTTTCTACTTGTTGCTCATTTTCTGTTAAAATTTTACTATTGAAATTTACTGTTGAAATTTTATTACTAAAGTCTTACTATCGAAATCTTACTACTGAAATTTTACTTCTGAAATTTACTACTAAAATTTTACCACTGAATTTTACTGCTAAATTTTATAGTTGAAAATTTACTGTTGAATTTTATTACTAAAATTTTACTGCTAAAGTTTTGCTGCTGAAATTTTACTGCTACTGTTCTTCCAAGATTTCAAGGAACCCAAGATGTGATAGTAATTTTACAGATAGTAATTAAGTTGTTGCATGTGCTTAATAGTCGTGGTTTTGGTACTTGTTGACGCATGCAAAAGTAAATGGTAGTTTTACTTTTGTTTATGCATGTGCAAGTGTTGTCTTGAAAAGAAGTGTAATGCATAGAAGGTTATGAAGAAATAACTTATAGAAATTGAATGCTAAAGATAGGGGGATTTTGACTCTCTCACATTATATGAGATAAGTCATAATCTTATGGGTTTTGGTAATTTTGATATTAGAGTTTACTAACAATAGTGGTTGTAGGTAAAAATCATGACTTTTGCAAAAGATAGAATGATAGTTTTTTAAACTAACCTCTTTTGCAACAATCGAAGATGGATTATAACTAATATCATTGCAGACAATGAAGTCAATATGTATAATTATTATTACATGCCTTCACTCTGGGATCAAGATTTGGAGATCTTTATAAAATCAATGGAAGACCTATCCATGCATTGATTCATGATAAGTAATCATCAATATAAACAGTGGCACCTATTGACCACTGGAGTGGCACCTGATAATTAAATTGATGAATCCATGCCCAAGGATGATCTAGAGGACACTTGTACCATCAGATATCACCAGTCAGCAAAGTTTTTTAACTCTACTCAACTTCTCATCATCTTTCTTGTACCCAGATTCCACACCTTGCGAGGAATCGTAATAAGTGATACTAGTAATGATGAGTTTTTGAGTCTGTAGTAGGCCTACGTTGTTGGAACTCGATTAACAAAAAAATACACCTTGAAGTGTTTTTTTTATCTGGTTAATTATCCATTATTTTTCAGAGGCAGATATTTTTTTGGGTTTTTCCACTCACATTTTACCCCAAAGTCGAGGTGACGGTTTGAAGGTTGAGCCCCTAACACATCTTAGTGTTTAGAGTTGATGCATATTATTATACTAGATCACACAAAATTTCGTGAAATATGGCTAGATCTAAGTAGGATTTTTTAATAATTAAAAATTTCCCGCAAAGCAAGATTTTTTAATTATTTTCTATGTAATGATGTAAATAAGTGGCCTTAGGAAATGTCCGGGGCGTGTGACTACTCGAAATTCATCCTCAGAGACTCAACATTATTTTAGGACCCACTTTGAGAGTCCAAAAACAACTTATAGTCCCTCAAAAGCCGATTTTCCTAATAACAGTGGCAAAAATGAAGAAAAAAATTCAAAAAAAATCAATAATTGGAAACATTTATAAATTTTTCCAAAGTCAAAGAAATTCAAACAAGTGACATGGAAATTCCAAATGAAATTCAGGGATGATGTGGCAATTAAGTGGGGCCCACCACATGAAACCCAACTCAAGTCAAAACAAGTCAAAAGGTAGTCAACAGGTACCACATTGAGTTCATGAGGCAATGGAATTTTTGAAGTTACAACTTTGATCTAATTCAAATGTTGAGAAATTAAAATATGATAAGTTTAGTGAGTGGGGAATGGACCCCACCTCACTCCCCATGGTCTATGTATGAGGCAATCTAAACAACAATTATGCACATGCTCATTAAAAGAACTCTGCGCACATAACCAATTGTAACTCCACGTAGGCCCATCAATGGTCAATGAAACTGCTAGCAGAGAATTGAAGATAGATTTGGGTGTGAGCATTCTAGTTTGAAGGAATTTTTCCACGTGATTGGTTGCCAAATCAAACTTGTCCTCTCAACATGTTATATCAACCTCTATGCATAACAAACTGCAAAGTCACTCAAAGCTCCACGAAGCAAGAAAAAATCAGCGTACATGTGGTTGATTTGTTTGGGTTTTGATTAAGATATTTGGGGAGATATGTCTCCACCAAACTTTACACGTACCAAGTAGTCAAGTCTACAACAGTGAACACACGGTTCGATCAGCCTACACAGTCTATATGCAGCAATTTGGGATTCATTTTTGAGAGGTGTCATCAACATGGTCTATTGTTGAAAATTCGTTGGGAGTTTGTCTCCTATTTACTTCAGTGATATACATACTTTCCAAGCATTTCTCACACTCATCAACAGTTAATAAATATGCACATGAGGAAAAGATTGAACGCAGCAGTTCCTATAGCTTGTATGCAACAATTAGAGACAATTTTATGTTGATGATAACACACAGATTTCACACAACAACAAATAAGATTCCATGTAGGCAGCAGTCATTATATTTGTTTAATGGCAGTTTTCAAGAGTAAATTGTGGGATATGTTTCCCTTCATCTCCACACAAGTATATGCTTGTGTCACTCATACTCATATGCTGGCCTGAACTGGAGTATACACTGCCACATTTCAGATTGAACTTCACATATCTTTTGGTCTCTCATACGCTTGGAGTTCAATTTGACATTGTGATCTCCACATTTCTCCACTCATCACTTGGTTTCTCCATTGGGATTGACTCTCATTTGCCTATTTAAATGAGCTTTGGCTCTCATCTTTGCATCATGTAATAAGCTATTGGGCTTGAGGAAACTCTGCCATTTTGTACTTGCATACTTTCTAATACAATCAAGACTTTGGGGCTATTTGGCTGATGTTCTCTTAGTGTTATGAGGTGATGTCCTTTCATGCTACTGCTATTGTGTTTAATTTCTTTCGCATATTGAATTAATATTAGTTTATACTTGCCATCTTACTTGGATTGATGTGTATAAGCTATCTTGTACATATCATTGATTTAAAGTAGTATTCTAAGGATAAGCTTGCCAATTCATTTTCGGAGGAATGTTTGGTTTATCTTATTCATTATATTGCTCTAATCTTGTGAAAACTAATACATGTTCAAATGTGTAGGAAAGACCTTTTGTATTGTGTGCAAGAATCCATCTAAAAGTGGAAGAAATCTCAATTAGATCAACTCACTCTTAGATTCACATCGATCCAAGACTCAACCATTTTTCGCTTCAAGTTTTCCATCCAACGGAGAGCAAAAAGGAGTTTTCTTACTCTATAGCTACTTGATCATCCATTTAAAATTCAAAATACTTTATTGATTCTAGTTCCTTCAAAGTTATATTTCCTATTCAAGAGTCATTTCTAAAGCTAGGTAAGTATAGGGGTTCACTTCCATTACTTGAGCTAGTACTTTGTAAATTAAATTCTAAGTTTAGTTTTGGTTTCTTCTTCCTAATTTCACACCGACAATTGATATTTTTTGTGTTTTGCAGCCCATAGGCTTGAGCATTGGGCAACAAGGAGCTCGAGGAGAAGCTTTGGAAAACTATTCACACGCTATCCAAACACTGATTTCTAGCGAGGCCATAAGAACTTGGGAGAGAGTTGTAAACTCATCTAAACCGTGGGCCTTTTGAACCTTGTGAATCTCTTTTGGAGAGTTTTTTCCATCTTCAAGTTTGTTGTTGTTATATTTTTGGGGAGAGATTCTAGCTTTATTAGAGTCTCATCTTTGTAAATATCTCTTTCGTATTGTGGGCTGCCCTCTTGGAGGAATTTTTACCCGCTTTAAGCTCTAATAAAAGATACAAAAAAAATTGTTGGAGGGAGCTTGGGATTTTTACCATGTCATCCCACTTCCTCATTTAAAGGAGGGATTCTTATGGGTGGCCTAATCTTGCTTCTAATTTTTCTTAGCTTTCTAGCTTTTAATTTCATATTGTGCATGTTCAAAATCAATACATTTCACTCTGTTGTCGCACGAATCGTCACGACAACGCTCAGATCAGGGGCTATCACTCTGATCCTTGATCTCTCCATTTAAGCCTGTCTCCCACGGCTAAGGGGGGTAGACCCTGTAGGAAAATGGAAGACCAACTGTGAAACAGTTGGTTTGGGAGACACGAGAGAAAAAAAAGCACTTAAAAGATTTTATTGAGTTAACGGATCAGTGCCTTATGAGATTGATGTTTAAAAGATTACTTACTAGATGTTGTCGAAAATATAAACCATGTATAGCAATCATTTATCATCAAATAACTTGGACAATGCAAGATATCCAGTAAAATCACAGTGTTCTTATAATGATTCAGCGATTAAAAGCTCAATAACGATATTCCAGTGATTGAAAATTTTGAAAGATAAACGCTTTAAACAACCACGCAATTTCAAAAAAATTAACTGGAGATCACATTCATAAAGCTAATCTTAAATGGTCATTCAGGCATATTTAACCACATGAAAAATGATAAACATTAACCCCACATCAAAATTTTAAGCCTCAGCAAGGATAATAAAGCATGATAAACCCCTGAGCTAATCTGCCAAAAATTTCCACAATATATTTTTATGCTTTTCAGACACAAAATTCAAAAAATTTAAAACTAAATGAAAAAATCTAAATCTATTCTTTAAACGAAAAGAAATTTCTTTTATATTTTATAAATTTTTTTTATGATTTTTTTAATTTTTTTTAAACAAAATAAAACTAAAAAAAATCTATTTTAAATCTATTTAAAACTAAAACCTAAAAGATCACAATTAAAATCTAAACACTAAACTAAAAACTAAAGGAATTTTTTATTAATTTTTAATTTTATTTAAAATCAAACTTTAAAAAAAAGAATAAAAATTAAATTTAAGTGATCTAAACATATGTGCGTATATCAAAATAAAAATAAACTTTAAAAAAAATCTAAACGAAAATGTCAAAGTCTAAAGGGATTGACGCATACTATAACTAAATGATACGTGACTAATCTAAATCAGAATGAATGAAATCGATTTCGTTTGAAAACTTTATGAAACGAAAAAACTACGCCAAACCAAAATCAACCCACGCCTACAGGTTAAAAGGAAATCGATTTTAGTTCTTTGCATGAATCAAGCAAACTTACGTCAATGAAAACGGAAACGAAAATGCTCTTACCGCTCAGCGTAATGGAGGACTTGGCCCAGACAAAGAATAGACGTGTTTTCTTACATTTTGCAGGCTTCCGATTGTGGGTGACTGCGTTTTGATGGCATACAGTGGCGCAACACGCAGGAGTTCAACTTGAGTCACAATGAGCTTTTCCTTCTCGCTTTAATGTTTGCAGGTTCACGTGCGTGTAAGGAAGGCCGCAACGGCGGAGGAGAAACGCTGTGGCTTCACTCTAAAATTGCTTCAAGCTCAGTGAAATCTGATTTGTTTTAGTGTGTTTTTGTAGACAAGAACACGTGGACAGAAGCTGGACAGCGATGATGATGAGAAAACGCGGATGGGCTGAGGATTCTTGTATCGTATAGCTGGAAATGAACTGCGTGTGGGATGCCAGGGAAAAATATGGCAATGTAGATGTAGAAGAACGCAGGCACAACGGTTTTGGTGGATAGGAATTTTTGTATGTCAAATGCAGAAAAGAAAAGGAAAGACAGGGAGCAAAGAGTGATTCGTCTGGACAGTTTAAGGCAGAAATGACTTGAAGAGGTGTAGCCTTTCTCTGTAATGCCACCAAGCAGCCAATATAGAACACTTTCCAGGGAGAAACTATCTGATCCACTTATCTTCGGATTTTTGCAGATGAAACCCTTGCAATAAAATTCCAGATCTGCAAATGAGAAACAAAATTCTGGAAAGTATATGCAAAAGTTAGAATGAAACCCTACAAACTGATTTAAAAAAAAATTCACAATTATAGCTCTGCAAAGCCAGATTTGTCAGTTATCATCAAAATATTTTCAGAACTTCAGATTTCTAATGAAAAATACTTAGGAAATCTCTCATGCAAACAATAAAACAAACTAAATGATTAACCTAGGATCAAAACTAGCTGGGCCCTGCAAAAAATGCTTGTGGGAGTTGGCTGGTTCAGCCAAGAACTTCCCCAAACACCCACTGATCTTCTTCAACAAGATATTCTTGCACAACTCACTTTAACCATCAATAAGGAGAGAAAAAATAGTACTAGATCTCCAATGCAATAGAGATACCTGCCATTACTTCAGAAACCCTAATACCATTCAAACCCTAGCAAGTGAACAAGATACCTATGCCCAACAATACTCTTCAATAAGCTGTTACTAATCGCTGAAAATTAAAATATGCAGAAAATAAAATAGCTCACAGCACTTCAAGAGAGTAACACCAGCAAGATTTCGACCCCAAAGTCTTTCTTTATTAGCACCAGAAAATGTTTACAAGAGAGCTTCTTCAGCACAAAACTCAGAGATCCAATATATCTCAAATGACCCCTAGCACCCTATTTAAAGGAAAAATTCCCAACGGCTAGTTTGAGTGATCCACGTCAAAATGATCTCGACCGTCGAGGAGGATCAAGATATCTCTTAATCTCATCCGTCGAATTTTTAATGCATTAAAAAATTGAAATTCTCAAAATATTATTATTTTGTTATTTT
>APFE030546583.1:39836-79180 GCA_000404065.3 Pinus taeda
TTTTTATTATTTTTTTATTATGGATCCTCAAACTCAGCCTTTGGAAAAATTTCCCTAGGACCTAGGACTTAAGACCCATGAGGGGATTAAAACATTTCCTAACCCTCAAGACACTTTACATCATGACTTTTACAATTTTTACATCTTCAAGGGGAAAAGCCCTTTGACATAGACCCTCATAGACCACCCAGTACTGCGACCAAACATAATCTAGCAGATTAACACACTAGGATTCTCCTAAGACTCTAATGACAAAATTCACTTCGGCTTTGGGGTCAGGTTGAAGGAAAACTCTGCCGATCATGGATCGGTGAGATGAAAAACCTTCCGGAGTGCAGATTATCGCTAGAAAATTAGGTCCACCTAGGCAAATTACATACATGACTCAGTTCTGCTAAGATTATTTACAATTCAAAATGCAGACTGGGTTTACAACTTAATATGATCAAGGTTGACGATGACTGTTGAATGGCACGGACATGTTGATCAAGCGCTATCCCCTTTTTGCGAAGAAAAGGGGGTGTACTGCTATGGGTAGTTGACACGCAGCAGTCAACACACTCCACATGCAAATCTTTACTAATCTTGTATTTAAATTCCCACATGCATACGCTTCCAAATTGTAAACTTGAGAAAATCTCATCTTATCTGTAAACACTTCATACTTTGGCAAATTTTAATTGTTTCATAATTTCTTCAAGTATATGCTTCATTACTTGGTCAATTTATGCTATATGTCATGAAAACTATTGGAGCACTATCATTTATTTGAAACAATTGTAGCTTTAAAGAAATCTATTCCATTTTACTTGCTTATTTTCCATTTAATGGTGCAAACACATATGAGCTTATTTACATTTTAGCCTCTCAATTGCAAACTATTTCTCTTTGAAGCATTTGCATGAAGCATTAGTTTAAGCTGAGGAATTAACACAAATTTGCACTTCATCTAGGTAGTTTAGTATAGGAAGGCCCCAAGCTTCACTAAAACTTATCTTCAACTTAAGTTGGTTGAATAGACGTTTAGAGACCCTCTACCTCTGTTGACTCCTCATTGTGAGATCCAAATATTTGGGCGAGGATGAGGTTTGAGGACTGGAGTTCAATTGTAACTTTGCCTTAGCACTAATTAATAAAATAAACCAAGAACAACATTTCATCACATTTGTTTTGTTTGCAAAGTTCTTAAATTTCTTGCTATCTTGATGGTTTAAAGTCTTAAATTCAAATCTTATTTCAAGAGGCACTTTGGATGCAAGCATTGTAATCCCTTTAAATTTTGCAATAAGTTTTAATTTTCTTGTACTTGGAAATTGGCTTATCCTTTGATCTAATTGCATATTGTCATGAATGGTTGATTTCACTTTCAAGTACTATTATTTTGGGTTTGTAAACTTATTGCATGTTGTCAGCTTGGTTTAACATTTGAGTTTTTTGTATCATCTCATTTTCACAAGTAGATTTCTAATGGTATATTTTTGAGCAAGATAGTTTCCATGCTTTGATTTGTAGACTTATCATCTTAAAATCATTTATAATATATTGTGCTAACAATTTATTGTTTCATTTTTCAGGATTATTTTGGTTTTTCATTTGAAAGCATTTCACTTCATTTTAAGCAAAATACAGTTTCATTTCTTAAAGAGAAAATACTTGGAAGGCATTGGTTGCTTATGTATTTCATGTTTATCTTATGATAGTTATTGCTCATATCAGTTTTTGCTTATAAATCTTAAAGAGATAACCTATTTAACTCTAACAATTATCCTAGAAACTCACATCTTTTTTAATTTAACTTTTCATTAGAGACCACCCCCCTCAGCTACCCTAGGAGATAGCTCAAACGAAGAGAGTCAGGATTAGTTTGACAGCCCCTTCTCTGAGTTCCCTACCACCAACCACACCTTGTGGCGTTGAAGGCTTTTCTCACTGACTTGTAGGTAGGTGTAGGCAGTAGGGTCAACAACATCGAAAGTCGCTCATTTTCATTACCTCATGTGAGAAAGATGGTTTCTGAAATGCCTGAGATGATACTAGATCGTGATGGAGTTTCCCAAGTGGTATTCAAGAAGATGCATTTCTTCTGCCAATGACATATGATTGATGGAAAATGGTAACCTATAGAGTCGGATCAAGAGGGAGCTAACAACTTCCTTCAATCTCCATTAAAAAATAAGTAGTTTCAAGTCTTATGTTGTTTCTTTGTGCCACTGCTTTTGTTTAGATTTATCGTTATAGAGCATTGGTTATTCTTCCTGTATTTGAATGATTATTTCACTAAACTTCTTGATGAGGATGCAATCAAGAAAAGTAGATCTTGAAGATCATCAAGGTGCAAAATAGTGCAAGAAGAGTAAACTCCAAGAGGAAGTTGCTGCAAGGATAATAAAGGAGCCACTCTCACATCTAAAAAAGAAAGAAAGACCTACCTCATCACTAGGTATACTTTCATTATGTTTATTTACTTTGCTATCATTTCTCTTTCTCTTGTTCTAAGATCAACAGGGAAATTTGATGAATGTGAGAACCAAGTACTTTGTATCGAGATTGAGGAAGATGTTGAGCTATTCCATGACTTGAGTGGACATGAAGTGGACAAGAGCTCAAGACTTTTGCAAGGAAGATGGAATCAGGAAAGAGACCATAGTACTGTATAACCCAAAACAAAATGGTGTGGCTGAGAGAAAGAATAGAACTATCATGGAAGCAGTCAAAACTATGTTGCATGATCAGAAACTACCAAAGTTACTATGGGGAGAAGTTGCTAACACAGTTGTCTATGTTCAAAATAGATCTCCTCACCATGGTGAAAATTCCAGAAACTGGAATCCTATTGCAACGACTGGTATTATTTCTTCTAACTGATAAATTAATTACTGAGGTTATTGCTATGGCAATATCGAAATAAACACACTGCAACCTTCACAAATAAAAACTGTGAAAATAAAAATAGCACTGGAACTGAGAAATTTTAGCACACACATATAAATAAAACCGTTATTTTTGGACAAAAATCCCTGGACAAACCTAATGCGGGAAAACCAGTGCAATAGGTGAGGGTTTTATTTTATTAAGCAGCAGTGAAATCTTAGTACAATTTATGGATGCCCAAATGGCAATCCAATTAGCAAGTATCTGATAGAAATAATTAGAGAGAAAAAAATTCTCTCACCCCACAAGCAATCCCTGCACTGAATTCTACAAAAAATTGGTCGTTCAAACAAATGTTACGAACATCGCGATTGGGATTAAATTGGCGAGGGTCCAAAATCAGAAAAAATCGTAAAAATTGTGAAACAATCGGTAAAAATCGGCAAATACAAAAATATTCATTGTATTCAATTTTTTTAATAACTAAACCATCCACAACATAAAATACATGCATTGACACAAGTATGAAAAAAGAACTAATATATAAGATGTGTAATATCATGTCTAGTGCAACATCACACATAACAGTGAATCATGTCCTGAATACTAAGTCCTGAGTCCCAACTCAACCTCAAAATATCAACAAAAAATATAATAATCTATCTCATATCATGAGTCATAATGTCATATACAATGAAATGAACCAAATAACCCATACTACTAATTCCTCTGCCCCTCTTGCGAGAAAATGTAACAACTTTCCCTTTAGATGAAGAAGGCAGTGGGGCTGGCAGTGGACTTTATTGTGCTTTATAAGTTAATGAACTAGGAGCTATAGAAGGTAGACCACGTCTTCTACTGGTGACAGGGGTAGGTGGTGTCACTTCCTCCTCCTGTTGCTCCTTCTCCTCGTCTACCCCCTCCACTACCTCCTGCTCTAACCAATCAGGGGCTGACTCCATGATAGACCTCTCGGCCTCAACCCTCCATGCAACAATGGTGTCAATCCCATCCAATGAGATGGCCTTCACATCAAGTTGTCCTCTCAAGTTACCTCACCCACAATCAAAGATTGTAGTAGACGTAGACTATGTCATTAAGTCGTTGGGACTCCAACCTGTACAAGGGTCATAAATTAATAAATTAATAATTCAAAAAATTATTATTTAATGAATTCAAAAAATTAATTGGAAATTTGGAATATTTTAACCTGTTGCACTCGCATCTCGAGGAGCTACATGTTTGGCTGAACACTCGAATGGCAAGCCTTTGGAGATTGGGTACTCTGCCGCCATATCTTCTCCACCATGCATCTACGACAAATTAGATAAACATAAGAAAAAAATGAAATTCAAAAGTTGAAGCAAAGTATGAACTTGAAGAGACAATTAAATTTGAAACAAACTAAAGCTTACTTGGCATTTTAGTCTTCCTATCCACAATAGCCATGTCAAAGCTAACTGTTCCACTTGCCATCCTATATATCTCCATTTCTTTGGAGATTTTTGCATGTTCTGCTGGAAATGGCACCGTCCTTTGAACACAAGTGAAGAATCCATCCATAACCTCAGCATCAAATAAGAAACCACAGGAGTAAGAAAATGCGGGGTTCATGTAGATTCCTGCAGCATGAATGGGATGATGGAGTGTATTGTTCCATTGCTCATTAATCACTTCTCATAGGAGTTGTTGTTTCTCAAACCCTTCATCCCCATTATCATCATAGTAGCTCTTAATGGATTCTTTGGCCCTATCCATGGTCTCATACAAGAAGCCCATTGCAGGCTTGTCTCCATCAACTAATCGAAAAACCTTTACCAAAGGTTCAGTAATGCTACACACCTCCTGCACTCCCACCCAGAAGCTTTCCTGGTATGAAACTAACCTGCTTATGGCGTCTTCCTTTGGTTTGCAACTATATAACAAAGCATGCCACTCCTCTGAAAGAAACATTCTCTTCACATCGCACATAGAATTCAAAAGGGATTAAAGAGATATGGAACTGGTGTAAAATCGTGTAATGGAAGAGTGCAACAACTCATTGTGTTGGAAATTGTAACTAGGTTCAGTCTTCATTTAATGTATTTGAATCATCATGAAATGTATTTGTCAAAAGAATAAAGAAAACAATTTTTATTATTGTAACAATGACTTATTAAAGCATGGGTTTCATGCTTGGGTCATCATTATATTAATCAAAGTCCCCATTGTGGAATCTTAGGATTAATATTGGGTTTATAGAGTCATTGTATATTCAAAGAGACTATTCTTGGGCTTTTGAATCATGTAAAAAGGTTTACTATTGATTCAAATATGATTTATGTATCCTCCACACCAAGTTGGCCTAAAAGAGATCAAGTCAGCCTAAGGACACTATTCGACCTCACATGGAGCCTATAAATACAAGCAAGTCGAATTCATTTGGAGCATCACAACTCAAGCAAGTTCGATATCTCAAGAGTAGTTGGAGAAGTGCGAAGTAGGACAAAGTGGGTCTAAGGAAGTTGAAGGAAGTATGAGTTTGGGGAAGTCTAAGGAGAAGAATAAATTTGAACTTTTGGTGCCTTTCTCTCTCTATTTTGTGCCTTGGTTTGGGAAATCGAAGTCTTTCAAGTTTCACTGATGTTGAAAGCTGCCTGATGCCGGAAGCTACTGCCTAGTCGAAGTTGCTGGAAAGAGGTCCAAGATCTGGGAGGTTGACTTGGTGTGGAGGGAAGGTTTGGTCTTTGTCTAGGGTGAAGAGTCTCAAAGAATACTATTGAAAGGAAGAATTTTCTTGACTGGGTTTTCCGCTCGAGGGGGGTTTTGCCCTGGCATAATGCCTACATCTTGTGTCTCTTTTTTTTTATCTTCATACACATAATATGGTAATTTCTTGATGAAAGATAAGATAATAAAGAAGTAAAAGAAGCCAACACACTCATAAGTAATTATCAAGAAAGAAGAATCAAACCCTAATATAACTACTTTGAATTTCCAACATGTTGTTGGTGAATGTTCTCATCAAATGAAGCACATATGCATGATTATAGATAAATTTTGTAATGTTTTTTGATGATTTAACAATATCCTTGATAAAAGGAATTTTTCCTTTGTCCTCCAACATCAAATCAATACAGTGTGCAGCACAAGGTGTCCAAAATAAGTTAGGATGCCTCTCCATAAGCATTTTGCCAGCAACAATATAATTTGCAGCATTGTCCATTATGACTTGGACAACATGTTGTGGACCCACCTCCTGAATAAACACATCCAACAAATCACATAATAAGCGTTTATCTTTGATATGTGCAGATGCATCAATAGATTTTATAAACATTGTTTCCTTGGGACAATTAACCAAGAAGTTAATAAGGCTTTTACCCTTTTGATCGATCCAACCATCTAACATCACAGTGCATCTTGTGTGTGCCCATGATCCCGTAAACTCCTCCAATCTCTTAGTGCAGTCAACCTTTTCATTTTGAAAATTGCGCCCTCTAATGTTATCATAGGAAGGGACTTTGTACCCTGGGTCAACAATAGCAATAGCATCAATCGCGGGCTGAAAAAATGGATTGTTCCTGGCAACGCTGAAAGGAATATCACTCCAAAGAAGAAACTTTCCCAACAACTTGTCATCTTCTTCCTTCTCCCTTTTTTTAATAACTGACACAATAGATGGTTGTGCACTAGGGGTGGTTCTAGGAACAAAAAATGATAAGGTAGCTACAGGATTGGGTGTGGATGTTGATGGTGAAGAAGAATCAGTACCACTCTCATGGTCACCTCCCAATCCTATCACTCTACTCTCTTATATTTGACTCTTCAGAGTTTCGTTGAACAATTTGGTTGTCTCTATTTCTTCCAATGATTTGAGGGCTCTTTGAATGATTTATGGATTTGTATTTGAGTAAGGCCCTACCTCATTTGTGCAAAGTTATATTTCAATCTGTATACCCCCTGTCATATGATGCCCACATAACTTGCAAGTCACATTTGATCTGTCAAACCCTCCATTAAGTTCACCAAACTCCCACAGAGGGTTTAATTTCCTTGCATGTTTGTAACTTTGTTGAATCTTGATTTTTAATGTAAGATTGAAGTTTGAAGTTTGAACCTAGGGCACAAGAAGAATTGCAAGTTAAACAAATGAAATTAAAATTTACATACAACATTTTGAATTTTTGACAACAAAAAAAAAACCCTAGAATCAATGCAACAATAATGGCAACAAACCCAAGCAAAAATGATGGAAAAAAACTAGGGCATAGGAATAAATTAAACAAATAAAACTAACAATCAAGATTTTGCATTTTTGACAAAAAAACCTTTTGCACTAAATGCAACAAAAATGACAAAAAAAACACACTCAAATCCAAACAAAAATCATCGAAAATAAATGGGTGATAGAAACCCAAAGAAAAACAAGAAAAAAACAAAAAAATGGACTAAATTTGATGCCCATATTTGAAAACCACGCTTTGCTGAAAAAACTTGGTCCAAACTTGAATTTTTTTTTGCTTGGGATGTTAAATTCCTTCACTTTTCTCCTCTCTTGCCCTTGTAGATGAGTTCTCCTCCTCCTTAGCTCTCACTCTTGCTCTCTGTCTGCAAAATGAACAAAAAAAACTGAAAATTGCCTTTAAAAACTCGTTGCTTCCGCCCCCCACGATTTTTACTGCTCAACTCGCTATTTTTTGGTAAAAATCACGATTTTTTCCTGATTTTTTCGAGTTAAAAAATTGTCGATGTTATTAGACAATGAAATCCGACAATGAAAAAAGAGTGATAAAATCACAATGTTCACAACATTGCTTATATATACTATTTGGTAAACCTATGAATAAACTCAATATATCTTACTTAATATATTCATTCTATTGATGAGAGTTAGGTATTTAATTAGTACCTTTGATAATTAATTAATTTATCCTATATTTAGACATTCTTCATGAGTAATTAGTATATATACTAGTGCAATGTTTGTGATGCATGCATATGTAGTTATCATATGCATGCTAATATTATTATGCTACTCGTGATTTGAGATGGGTCGTGACAAAATTTGTCTGAAGGAATTATCCTTCCTCCACAACCAATCTTAGCACAAATTTTCTTGAGAAACTCATCCTTTTGGACCCTCTGCGTCAGCCTCTGTGCAGACCCTATGACGTCAAGCCTCTAAACTGCCCCTGATGAAGTCGTTCTATCTGTCTCTGCTGAGGAAATCGCTTCTCCGACACTCTAGACCCTCTGCCCGACCTTTGGAATTGAAAAGGAATTTCTCTCTAGCAAAATCGAATTGCTTCTAAACCAACTATGTAGTCCTCTGCGCTGCTTCACTAGGAATAACTCGACCCCTTGTTGTTGCCTCTTCAGATCTGGAAAACTTCCTCCGGATTGTTAGCACTCTGTAATTTTCCGAGGTTGTAGAAGAAAATCACAAAGATAACCACAAACCACTCTGGAAGTAGGGATCTATCCCTACGAGCTTCAGAGAGGGCTCTCTCTATGAGATTTAACTTTGTTGTATTTGATCTTAGGCTAGTTATGAGTGTTCGAAGTTTGATTTTAAAATGGATTGGTTGATTAAGTGCCTGAACCTTCCATTTGGCTATGGAGTCTATAGTTTAAAAGGGGTTTGTTTCAGATTTTAAAAGGAGTTTCTCAAGGCAAGATAGCTAAACTAATTTGGATCCTTTATATTAAAATGAAATGGAGTGGAAGAAAAGATATAAGTTCAATTGAAGTTAAAGAGCAATTAAGAATTCCATAACATGATATCATAAGAAAACATTGAAATTATCTACAGCCAGAATCAGAGTGTATTTTTCAACAAATTCTGTTCATCAACTTTCAATAAAATAATTCAGATTTCAGAAAACATAAGTATGGAAACAAAGTAATAAAACATTAACAGTCAGAGAAGCACTTCACCAAATAGTCCAACACATGAATCTTGTGAAGAATGTCCTTTTTATTACTGATAAGCCCATCAAATGAAAATAGTACAATAATTTTCTGGAACGCAAAAAAAAATCAATCGTAATACTTCTAAAGGAGAAGTATTTATAAGATATTTACAAAAAAATCCTGTCAAAATTGACTAGGATGTATTTAGGAATTCCTAATCTGAATCTATCTGACTTATTACAAAAATTCAGGAAAATTTGAACTGTCTGAAGTGCTGGCACTAAATTTGTGGACTTGTTGACTGTCTAGCCCTTCGAATCCCTCTGTGTTGTTGATGTTGAGTTGTACAACCAAATCCTCTGCTTATTCCAGTAATTCGTATAATTTATCCCCGTGTTGCTCGCTAGGGATAGTTGTCTTCAGTAACTTTCTGTAAACCTCGTCCACTTCAGTGTATTTGGAAAAATTCGGTTTAGAGATAAAGATATGCTTAATCTTGTACTGGATATCTAGATCATATGTCAACGCTTACAAGAATGCTTTTCCTGTCATGCTGATTCTTCCTCCTGTAACTTTAGAACTATCTTTAGCCTTGGTCATCAATTTCTCACTGTAATCGGACCACGTATTGAGCTTATCATTTATTACTAATAAATTAGGAAGTGCCTTTTTGTAGACGGCTTCCAGCTGGTTGAAGAATCTTTGTACACCAATATCCAAAATATGACACCTTTCTTCAAACTATCTCATCAAATTTCTCTTAGTCAACACCTTTTTGACCTCCAGTATAGTTTTTGTTCTATGATCTATCTTCAATCTCCAACTCTTCTAATTCCTGTTTGTTTTTAGAGTTGAGGAACTTGATGAGCTCAGTAGCTTCACTAAGTTTGTCACCCAACTGTTTTTTGACCTTTTCAATGGCTTCATTAGATTTTTCAATCAATTCTTGTTGCTCAAAGACGATTTGTATTGAAGGCCAAATATCTATCATATCTTCATTGATCTGTTTCCAAATATTTTCTTTGACGTGGGCCAAGGTATTACCCATGGCAGTATATTTTTCCATCTGCTGCAATCTCTGGGATAGTGTCTGGGATTTCTGCACCTCTGTTAGGAGGTAATTCTCATATCTTGTTTCTGCTCTTGTAGGGTCTTCACATCCTGTCTCAACTTCTTTATTTCTTCTCCCTGTATAGACATGTTTTCCATTGATTGAGCCAATTTAATTGAATCATCTGCAGTTGATGAGGGAAGCACTGTAGAAGAAGAAGTTCTTGATGTTGTAGCTGTTGTAGGGATACCTGTTTGAAGTAGGGATGCAATAGGCACTGCATCAATAGGAACCACTCCTAGTTGAGAACTTTGCTCCTTCTCTTTGATCAACTTGTCCATTTCTGCCTCCATTTCCTTGATCTGTGCATTTTGCTCCACTAGTAGCTTCAGCATTTATTCTTTTTGTAACTCTGTCTCTCCTAACTCCTTTCCTTGGGGATCTTCAGTTGCAGGCAACTTTAATTGATTCCTTAGAGATGCTATATCAACATTATTTTTCTCAATTATCTCCTCCATGGATTTTGAATTACCAGGATCAAAACCTGTTTTAATCACCATTTACTCCAACTGTTTAATTCTATTATCTTTGGCTAGGGAGGAAATATTCTCTAGTTTGAGCTGAGATTGAACATTGTTCAAAGCAAGTTGTAGTTTGGAAGCAGTGAGGGCAGTCTGTGTGAAGGTTGAGTAGACCATTTCTCCTGTTTTCCTGTGCATGTCCATCTAATCCAAAGGATGAACATCCTTTGCCTCAAACTCAAAGGTAGTCTGCTTGAAGTCAGTTGCGGATTTTAGTTGCAAAACCTTTGCCTGTAAGAATGCCATATGCATTCTCCCTTTCTTTGTGTCATAGGATGAAATGAGTCTATGCTGGATTGAGGAAGACTGCTTCCTAAATTGAGCAAAGATGTTGTCATGAAGGGCTTCTTTCCTCTGTTTAATTTCTTTATATCTTTGGAAAATATTCAGCTGCCTCTATTCTGTGAATGTCTCTGGTGTGTGAGATGTTATAGTTGGAGTCTCGTTAATAGTCGAGGATGATGGAGAATCGGTTGGTCTATTGTCAAACTTCAAGGTTTGAAGGCCAGAGAGCACAATGGTATCCTGTATTTCCTCTAGTAATGGGAAATCTATCTTAAAGCCTGTCTTAATCTTCTTGGTATAGATCTTGAATTCTTTGGCTAAGACTTCTGTGAGTGAAGGAGAGTCCTCCTCTCTCGGTCTCTTCTCGGTCTCTTCTCGGCCTTTTCTTTGGGTATAGGAGTATTTGAGGCAGTTTTGGAAAGCACCTACTCTTTGGCCTCTTACAATGTGTTCTCTACCGAATTCTATTGGTTCATGTACTTCTCTATTTCTGGTCTTCGTGTATGCACATAGGGAGTTTCCTTCTGCTCCAATCTTAACTTATAAATTACGCCAAAAGGGTCATAAGACCAGGTAAAGCTAAGAGAGAAATTCATTTGTTTCAGCAAGAGGTCTCTTTCCTCTCCTGTTGCTCTGCTGTTACACTTAAAAGGTCTTATCTGTGTCTGTATTTTGAATTGAGACTTCTTCTTAGTTGCCACAAAATGGATGTTGTCTTAGTGGGTTATTTACCTGATGTACTCCAAGGCAAATATCCTCATCGGAAGGTACTTGGACAACTTATATGGTGGCAACTTGGAGCCGTAAACTCTGATCTCTGTAAATGACTAGTATAGATACCAATCTCCTGTCTTCACCTATTCACTGAGATGCAACACTTTCTGAATATCCTCACTGATTCTTGGAATCTGCTGGCCACTCAGCAAACAAGCTCTTGGATACACAAACTGATCAATAAACTCTTTAAAACTGTATTCATGTGAATTTTTTTTATCATGGAGGTCCAGAAAATAATGGACTGATGCCCTCATTGCTGATTGAGCTTCTGCACTGCAAAGGGAAACCTGTATGTCTGGAAGAAAATGAACACGTACATAATAATGGAAGAATATCTGAACATTCCTTCAGTTAAAAACTGAGGGAATTGTTCATGAATTACATCTGCAAGGAAGTGACCATAGTCAAAGGTGACTGATAGTCCTTCTGTAGAAAGGGTGGATAGAAAGCCTAAAATAGGCCCATCTATCCATTCATCCGAAAAGTAGCCAAGTAGGTAGGACAAGACAGAGATAATCTGTTTGGTTCTTTGAGGGAAAATAGAAGAGCGATAAGGTGATTCTTCTTGGGGAGTTGAGAATCTTCAGACAGGAAGACCTCAAAAATCCCGACTCTCTAGGGAAAAGTGAGTTTCTGATAGATTTCTTTAAGAGCCTTAAAGGAAAAGGGAGTCACTGTAGGGGACCTGCAACATTTGGTTTATACTTTCAAAGGTAATGGTGAAAGGGATTTCACCATTAGCGGAGATGATAACCCTCTTACTTGAGAGATAAGAGGCATGACACTTGAGGAAGAATTTGGGGAAATAGTAGGACTGGGGGAAAACGAATAGGGGTAGTCTAGACTACCGGAGGTTAATCTTGTCAGACTGGTCAAGATAAGTGTCACGAAACTAGCAACGTAATTCGAAAAGCTCGAATTCACATTGCGTTTCAACGATTTTATAATCTCGGTCAGCTAAGGGGATGTGGTCTAAATCCATAGGGGGAGAAAGCATGGGGTTTACCACAGTGGCAGTTTTTGGGGCCATTGCGGTAACATAGTTAAATTATAGAGGATGATAGACAGGATTTGCAGAGGGTCACTGTTAATTTCATAGGAAAAGCTTGGAGGGAATTCCTCTGCGGGCAGTCGCTAATATGCAAGAAAACATAGGGCTCGAGAGCAGTGTAGTAGTAGGAAAGTAAGAAAAGGACGTGATCGCGGGAAACATTAAGGCTTTATAGATTCATACCTAGAGCGGGACCATTGGATGAACGACTATTCGAGGGCATTTACTCCGCAACAAGAATGAGGCAATGGAAAGGAACTGCAACGGAAAAGGGTAACGATCGTCGACGTGGTGGCAAGGGATAGGCGAAAGGAGGCGCGGGGCCGTTGGCAGGAAGTGATAGGAAGAAGAGATACGTGGCAGTAGGGAATTAGAGGTGAAGCGAAAGTGGAGGGTGATGTAAAGTGGAGTTGTGGGTTATAGCGAGAGCGGGGAAAACCACTTTCGAAGGGGGGTCAGAGAAATTTATGGTATTAAAGGGGGGGCTCTGAAATCATGAGGGAAGGACACGTAGCTACGAGGAAACTGCTTTTCGAACCCTCCCCCCCTCACCGTTAAAGAGAAAGTTCCAATGTTACTTGGGAGCGGGGAGCGGGACGAAAAAGGGAGCGAGAGCAACCATTTTCAGAAGCTCCCGATTTGGGAGCGAATCCCGGAGCGATTTTTTAAAAAATATATATATATTATAATATTTTATATTTTTAAATTTTGATACAAATATGACAAAAACATGTAGAATGATGAATTAGATATAAAAAAACATAGATTGATCATTGAACCATATCACATCAATCATCTAGAAGTTATAATCTTCATAAACCATGTCCACAAGTTAGTAAAATACATATTACCACTGCAACATATTGAGTCTCGTGAATCATGATTCATCAAATTCAATCTTAAAGTTTCAACTTCAAGCTTTCAAAATTGAAAATTCGATATATAACATTTATCATCATTGATCACCAAAGTTGTACTTGTAAGCTAAGTTTAACCATTACAAGAAATAATATCTTAGATATTTCTAATTCCTAACTTCTAGCTGTTAACATGAAATGAAATGTTATAAAATGAAACATGAATAATGAAATGAAATGAAACAACTTTAATCTTTCACGAGCATCATATTCATAATTCACAATCATTACCAATGAGTTATAATTGCCGATTTCAAACTTCAAATTTTCATTGTCACAGTCATATATTGTTTACAAAAATTATCATTATGATATGAAAGAGTTAAGGGTCAAGAGTCAAGGACTCAAAACTCAACAGTTATGAAAACTAAAGTCTAACAGAAACTAGAAAAGACAAGTAAACTGTAAATCTACATGTGGCCCTTGCCACGAGAGTCTCCAGGAGTATAAGCAGGTCGTGGTGGTCTTCTAGGAGTCTCCCGCACAGATCGACGACCAGAACTAGAACCTCCATGTGAGGGTGTAGATGGAGGTGTCGACAACAAAGGAACAAGACTCGGACCTCGAGCACTGCTACTGGATGGTGGAGGTGGAGGTGGCATGGCTACTGCAGCTGCTTCATCTTCATCCCTTATAAGTTCCTCTTCCAGTTATTCAAGATGTACAATGCCATCCTCCAAATTGTCATCCTCTGGGTGATTGTCCCAAATTCTATATGTGGGATCCTCATTAGCCCGATCACAGTAATGACTCAACAACCTTAAGTTGTAGTGCACATAAACCAAGCTTTCTGCTCGGTTTTCATTGAGTCTGTTCCTTTTCACATTGTGTATGTAGCTGTAGGTGCTCCAACACCTCTCTGCAGAAGAAGTATTTACAACCTACGAAAGAACTTTTTTTGCCAATTTTGGCAAAAGTCCCTGCCCGCCATATGTTTCCCACCATGTGAGAGTATCAAATCTATCTCTATCGTCCATTGCATGGAAGTTACCATACAAACCAGTGCTACTGAAGTATCTGCCTATTTCAAGGCGCACAACTGCACATTCCTCCCTGTCAAGTACCAACTTTTCCAATGCTTCCAAATATCCACTAGTTACCTCTGCATCTAAATGGGGTTTGGTCCTAATCCCACCCCCTGGTGCAGGTTGGCCCAACCAAGATGTAGAGTAGTATTTTGGCGTAAGGATATACGCCAAGCAATGTAGTGGAAGATTAAGTTTATTCCACTGTACACACACAAAATCGTGAATCATTTTGTACAAGTCGGGATCTCTGTTATGAACAATATCTTTTATTTTCCCCAACATGGTATCCATCTGCTCATACACCTCGCCAATCATTGGTTTGTCTGTATCTGCAAACCGAATCATGTGATAAATGGGCTTGGTGAAATCCAACACTTGCCTCACACTTGTCCAAAACTAACCATCAAGAGCGACCTCCTCCACCAGTTCAAAACCTTGCCTGCCAGCTGCATTTGTAGCCCTTTCCTTTAATACCTGCCAATGTGGACTTGATACCATGCTAGCCAATGACTCTCTTACCTTCAAAAGGCGCTTGAAGGTGAGGTAATAGCTGCCAAATCTAGTCCTCGCAATCTTCAACAAATCCAATCTTGAGTGACTGCGGAAAAGGCCATGTGTATTGCTATGATTTGTAATAAATTTTATCATTTGTTTGCCTTTCTTGTACAAATAACCAATCCATTGGTATTGTGGATTTTTGTTCTAGACAACATCATGCATTAGAAGGTTCAATATGTGAACCAAAGTTCCAGACCAAAATATGTTGGGGTATTTATCCTCAATAATTTCTCCCGCTGCCTTACAATTAGGAGCATTATCAGTGATGACTTGGATGACATTGTATGGCCCAATACGGTCAATTGTTTCAAGTAATGCTTCTGCAATGTTGATGTCGGTCCTGAAATTGTCTGAGTAATCATGTGTAGTTAGAAAGATGGCACCACTAACAGACACAGCAAGAACACTTATCAATGGCTTGCCTTTTACATTTGTCCATCCATCAGATACAATGGACACCCCATGGTCAGTCCAAGAACTTGTCATTCTATTCAAAGAATGTGATATTTTTGCTTTTTCATGATCAAGGCCAACGGTTCTTGCCTTGTCATACCCACAACTCTTGTATCCTTTAAGGGCATCATTTATGGCAAAAACCATTTCGTGCCAATAAGGTGAGCGAACAACATTGAATGGTATCCCACATGCATAGAGAAACCTGTAAACCTTTGAATCCACATCATTCCTACACCCCTCATCAAGGAAATCTGATATGGTTCTACGCCTCAAAGATGATGACCCTCCATATCCACTGCCTTGGGAGGATGCTGAAGGAGTTCTTTGTGATTGTGAGCTTGGTTCAAAGAAACCCCTTGATTTTTTTGATTTGTATTGGGCTTTCTCCTTTTCTCTTATGTATTTGGCTCTATCCGCTGCTGACATTTCTGGACAAGTTTTTATTCCTATTTGTTTGTCTCCATCCCATGGCCTTTTCCCGCAGAGGTGTTTTCTGGCACGGGTGTATGAACCCGTGTAATCATTGTTGCAATGGGGGCAATGAAATTTAGTGGTTCCACCCCCTTTCCCTGCTTCAGGCTTGTTAACATATTTCCACAATGGGGTTTGGTCTTGTTTAGTTTTATGAGAGTCATGTTCACCCTCCTCCAGCTCCTCCTCACCGGGGTTTTCATAAAATCCACTTTCTCCAACTTCTTCATCCCCCTTTTCATTTTGGCCTCTCTGTTTCCTACTCTCTAGCACCATAATAACCATAAAAGGGACCAAGAAGAGGAAAACCCCAAGAAATATAGTTAGATCCATGATATTTGATATTTATAGGCTTTTGAATCTGCAAATTAATTTAATTTATTTAGATTAATTAATTTAATAATTTTAATCTATTAATTTAATTTAGATTCATAATTTTTTTACTAAATATAGTTAATAAACTAAATTAACTACTAAATTATACTACCTAACTAAATTAAACTAACTAAATTACTAAGTTACTTACCTCTCTACAAGCTTGCTCCTCGCTCCTTGGCAATTACTCCTCGCTTCTCCTCGCTCCTTTGCTCTTGCTCTCCTTGCTCTAGCTCTCATTCAAGTGATAATGAAATGTTTGTTTGCCCCATTGTTGGAAAGGAATTTCTCCTATAAAGTCAAGGCCCCATTGTTGGAAAGGAATTTCAATAGATATGGGCTTTAAGGGTAAAGGTAATTGTTTCCTTTTGCCTTCAAATATCTGGCATTTATGGAATGAGGTGACTTTCTTTTGGGCATCAAAAAATAAGGTTGGCCAATAAAAACCTTCTCTTAGGATCTTGTTAGCAGTAGTATTTCAGTACTGGTGTCCACCATAGTCTCCTTCATGAAATTCCTGCATCACAAAATTTCATAGCTTTGAGTTTAATAAATCTTGCTTTTTTTTTTTCAGTCAGACTAGGAGGAGCTTGTAAATGATGTAGAACAAAACAATGTCTGCATACCAGGGAGAGGTAGCAAAAGCTTGTGCTACCTGTGGAGTCGCCTTCCCATCTAGTTCATCAAGTATAGCTAAAAAATCTATATCTAGAGCATGTAAATTAGGTTCAGCCATTAATTTCGCTAACCCCTGGCCTTTAATGAGTTTGGTAGGTCTGATTTCAATGTCATATTCTAAGATAATGGCAATCCATTTACCCCTTTTCCCATCAAGATCATTTTGGGTTAGTATATCTTTTACCACTGCATTTGGAACAAAGGCAATTATATGCAAATGGAGGATATACACTCTAAAGATTTTTATTGCTTTTACCAAGGAAAAAGCCTATTTTTCCATGACATCATACTTTAGTGTAGCATCTCTTAAGGCTTTACTAAAGAAAGCAATAGGTTGTTGATGGCCTTGATTACTTTTCTGTAAGAGAGCTGCAGCAATAGTGTGCTCAAAAGAAAATGAGAAAATCAAAAAATCTTTTGTAAAACCTGGACTAATCAACAAAGGAGCCTGAGTTAAAGCCTGTTTTACCTTATCAAATGACTGTTTAGCTTCAATTTTCCACTTTACCTCTGTATCTTTTCTCAACATGTTTGTTATATTCTTTAAAAGCTCTACTAGATTAGGAATGAATCTCCTTAGAAAATTGATCTGGCCAATGAAAGATTGGACTTCCTTTACATTTCTAGGGGGATTTATTTTTAATATAGCTTCAATTCTGCTGGGATCTATTTTGATTCATTCCTTTGAAATGATATGTCCCAACAGCTTTCCTTTTTGTAAACCAAACAATGTTTTCTTTGGGTTGAGATAAATACCAAATCTTCTACATTTTTCAAAGACTCTCCTTAGGTGAAGTAAGTGTTCCTAATATGTTTTCGAAAAAACAGTGATATCATCAAGATATATGACTATAAAATGACCCATTTCATCCGCAAAGGTAAAGTCCATTGCTCTCTGGAAAGTGGCACCGGCATTCATTAGACCAAAAGGCATCTTCACGTACATGAAAGTGCCCCAAGGTGTACTAAATGTTGTCTTCTCTTGGTCTTCAGGGTGTACTAGGACTTGATTATAACCAAAAAAGCCATCTAAAAGGGGAATTCTACTAGATCCAACCACCTTCCGCAAAATGTGGTCTATCTTGAGCAAAGGGTAATTATCTTTCAAAAAGGCTTTATTTAAATCTCGAAAATGAATATAGAATCTAATTTCTCTAGTCTTTTTCCTAGTTGGAACCAAATTAGACACCCATTTAGAATACCTTAATGGCACTATAATGTTAGCATCGTACATTCTTTTGACCTCCTTTTCAATTAGAGGCATAAGCATTGGGTTGATTCTCCTTAATTTATGTTTAAAAAGCTTGTGGTCCTCTTTTGAGGGAATCTTATGTTGTATAATGCTAGTGTCATAGGATTTCAAATCCTCATAACTCCATGCAAAGACATCTATGAATTCTTTGAACAAGTCTATGTACTTTAGCTTTTCTGCTGGGGGTATATATTTTGACGGTTCAATCATTTTAGGTTCTAGTTCAGTTCCAATGTTACATTCCTCAATTCCAGCTTCAGTAGGTTCAATTTTAGGCTTCTTAGGTACATCATTAAAGTCAAACAAATCTTCTAAGGGAGTTAATCCTCTAGGCAAAACATTGTCTTTCAGCTGTAAAATTTATGTTTCTTATTTTTCTTGATCAATTTCTTTCAAATCTAATCTATTCACACAATTATGTACAATGTCTTCTAAGTCAACTTCTGTATCTATATTAGCATCTTCAAACTCATCTTTAGACTGCAAAAAACTTTCAATCTAGGCATCATTTCCAAAAACCTGCCAGTATCTAATATTATCAGGTACAGTAGGTCTGTTTTTTACTTCAATAGTATATTGGCGAGTAGGACGAAATGGAAATTTATAGGTACTAGCTGAAGTAGCAATACCACCAGGTAAGATATTTTGATCTCTAGAGACCACAGATAAATTATATTCAATGAAAGATTCCAGAAAATCCAAAACAACATTCTTATAGGCTTTCATCCTTGGATGTTTAGCAGAATATTCTCCTTTAATTTGTTTTATTATCAATTCAAAATCTCCATGAATGGTAATTTGTTTAGCACCCAACCTCTTTAAAAGTTGTAACCCTAAGATTAAGGCTTCATACTCGGCCATGTTGTTGGAACATTGGAAATTTAATTTATATGAATGGCCTTCTGCATGATTAGTTTGTGAATTTGAAATCCATACGCCTGCCCCTAATCCTTCTTTACTAACAGCTCCATCAAAACTTAAATTCCATAAAGTTTCATCCGAGTTATCCTGTTCACTGATTAATGTTTGGCATTCCATGTGTCAGTGTTTTGATTAGGAACTTGTTCTTGTGTATTCCCATCATTATACAAAATAAAAGAATCAAGGTCTGAATGGACTGAATATAAGGGATAATTATGAGGTCTCTCCCGAGTCGTGACCATGAATTTCATGAGTTTTTCCCTATATAGTCTCCTAGTCTGACCAAATACTAGAATTGTAGCATAGGTCGTATCCATTTGGAGGGTTCCCTAGAGTTTAGCTCCCCATGAACGAGAAAGCAGCGTGCCATATTTAGGAGGTATGTCAGCAACAACTATGTCCATTACCACACTTTTGGTTGGTATTTGCACTAAGTTGACACATAAATTCTTAATAAGTCCAAGGCACTTTACTTGACTGGAATCAAATGAGTACAGATCTTTGTATCTTCTAGTGATATCTAAGCCCAATTTTTCTTACCCTGGGCATAAGATTGTGAGAGGCCCTTGAGTCAAGCATAGCATTATGTAAGATTGTATCATAAATGTTTAAGCTAATGTAAAAGGGAGGTACATCTCCATCTTGGAGTTTACCATTGACTTCCAGGCCAAACAATAATTCTGGTTGATCATTTGATACATTGAATGTATCAATATTTTCCCCTATGCTTAAAGCTTTCATTACTTGTGATTTGTATGCATTTTTGTTCATCAATTTTGTTAAAGGAATGGGTATTTTGAGCTTTGGCAATTAATGTTCTATACTGAATGATGTCTGAGTTTTTTTAAATTGAAAACCTCTTGTTTATCAGCCAAATCCTTTTGTGATATGTCTCTTTGTTGGCTAGTGGAGGGATCATTTGTTTGAGTTGATTTGACTGCAGTGTCAGGTCTTTTTTGAATTGGAACCTCAACATTATTTCTAGCAAGAATCTCAATGTTTTTCTTAGCAGGTGTTTCAGCTGGCTTTTTAGATGGAGTATCAGGTGTTTTCCTACTTCTCAAATTGTATTGCTTATGGACTTCCATAATTGCATTTTCAAAACCTTTCTTATACTCTTCTGATCCTTCAGGATCTATTTCATCCTAGGAAATTAGAAAAAGGTCTTGTTCTTCTTGAGTAAGAAAAGTAGAATCATTGTCATTTACTCCCATCAAATTGATTTGAGTATCATTCATATTATCAATTATCTCTGCCTACTCATCTGTATAATTCTCTTGGAAAGAAAGTCTTACCTGTTGATTTGGACCTTTTGGGTCCCTTTGTTTAATTTGGGGTTGGTTTCTTCTAAAATTTAGATTTCTGATTTGATCAATTTGGTTTTCTCTAGGAGGAGCCCTATCAGTTATGCTTATTCTATCCATTGTTTTCTCCACAGTTTTAAGTAGACTGTCTATTTTATAATCAGGGGTAGAAGAAGATGAAGGTTCTCTTTGATAGTAACCCTTCTTTCAGCTTTTGATTTTTCTTTCTTGGCTAATAAATTAGCCTCGGCTTTAAGAGAATTAGCTTGCATTTCTTATAAGGTAGTGGGATCTCTTTCTCTTAGTTGATATGTCGTATCAACATCGAATCCTTCTGGAAAATGTATCAGGGCCAGGCTCGAGGGAGGTTTAATGGCAGCTGGAATTCCATTGTAGACCCTATTAAACCTGTCACAGTATTCTTCTACAATCTCATTAGGTCCTTTCTTAAGATTTTTGTATTCATTCAGGATCTGAAGAGGACTCTTTTTCGTTTCCCACCTATTAAGGAAAGACTGATGAAAGGCAATAAGGTCAGCTATACTACCTATTGCTAAATTTTTAAACCACTTTCCTACCTCTCCACCTAAACTCTGGGCAAAAAGCCTCAAATTTACATCATTTTCATCTACTTCATGAAGATCAAAGAAATCGTTCATTTTATCTATGTGCTGCTATGCATTGATAGCACCAGTGGTATCAAATTGAGGAATTTTGGTTTGATAATCTTGGGGCATATCATGCAACTGGGCAGGTAAAACCAGGGGGTCATAATGAGCAGCAATGTTGGGTTGAACAATGTGTGGTCTTAATGGAGGTGTAGATATAGGATTTGTGGGAATAGGTTGGGTTACTATTTGTGTTACTACTGGATGAGTAGTAGAGATTACAGAGGAGGTAGGGCCAATTGATGTAAGATGAATTGATTGCAAAGAGTGAGATGATGTTGCAATAGTAAGAGCATAAAGTTCAACAGATTGTTGAATATAGGCTTGGCGTACAGCGTGATCAAGTGTTGATACAAGATCCTGTAATTTGTCAAAGTTCTGGAGGGCTTGCTGATCCAAATCAGGTTCAACAAATGGCCTTACAGGGTTATAAGGCTAAAGAATAGATTCATCAATTACTATCTGATCAACAAAACTTTCAGATTTGGTTCTAAATAGACTGTGTTCAAATGGTAAGTCAAACTAAATATCTTGTATAGTGTCAAGGTTTTCAAGAAGGGAATTTTCCTTAGAAAGGAAGCTATTACTTCCTTGACTTTCAGCTAAACTTATTTTCCTTAGTATCTTTCAGGATCATCTAAAATTTTGGGAGGTTCTGGATCAGGATGAGATCTGGTGTGAATTATTTTTGGAGTCAAATCTTAAAAGTGAAGAACAACCTCTAATCCTTTATTTCTAAAATTTTGATCATTACTCTTCTTGAAATAAAGTTTTATAAACTAGGGAAGTTAATCTTATGAAAATGAAATGAAAGATTGTTTGAAGTCCCCAGTATGGTAGCTAGAATGTTAGCACTTTGTAATTTTCCAAGGTTGCAAAAGAAAATCACAAAGGTAACCACAAACCACTTTGGAAGTTGGGATCTAGCCTTGCCAGCTTCAGAGAGGGCTCTCTTTGTGAAATTTAACTTTGTTGTATTTGATCTTAGGCTAGTTATGAGTGTCGAAGTTTGATTTTAAAATGGATTGGTGGATTAACTGCCTAAACCTTCCATTGGGCTACGGAGTCTACAGTTTAAAAGGGGCCTGTTTCAGATTTTAAAAGGAATTTCATAGGGCAAGATAGCTAAACTAATTTGGATCCTTTATATTAAAATGAAATGGAGTGGAAAAAAATATATAAGTTCAATTGAAGTTAAAGAGCAATTAAGAATTCCTTAACATGATATCAGAAGAAAACATTGAAATTATCTACAGCCAGAATCAGAGTGTATTTTTCAACAAATTCTGTTCATCAACTTTTTGTGAAATAATTCAAATTTCAGAAAACGTAAGTATGGAAACAAAGTAATAAAACATTAAAAGTGAGAGAAGCACTTCACCAAATAGTTCAACACATGAATCCTATGAAGACTGTCCTTTTTATTACTGATTAGGGGGTCAATGTAGGGGACCTGCAACATTTGGTTTATATTTTCAGAGGTAATGGTGAAAAAGTTTCACCATTAGGGGAGATGATAACCCTCTTACTTGAGAGATAAGAGGCATGACACTTGAATTAGAATTCGGGGAAATAGTAGGACTAGGGGAAAACGAAAAGGGGTAGTCTAACTGCCAGGGGTTAATCTTGTCAAATTGGTCAAGGTTTGTGTCATGAAACCAACAATGTAATTCGACAAGTTCGAATTCACACTGCGTTTCAGCGATTTAATAATCTCGATCAGTGTTGGCTCTCAATCTTGGTCATCTTTGCCTATCCTAAATCCATTTATTTACCACCATATTCCATCATATTTCACTTATATATGCCTCATTTTAGTCTTATTTTGCATATTCAGATAACTAAATTAAAATTTTCAATTTTTTGAAATTTTTGTAAAAATTGGGTTTTAAGAGTAAATTTGGACTACATTAGAAATTCCCGTAATAGCTTCATGGAATTTATACGTACAGGATATTTGGGTGATATCTGAGCGCATATTTGGAAAGACTGGGAACCACAGATGAAGAAACACCTATTGATTTATTCAAATTGAGCAAAAACATGCCCGGTCAACGCTGGTCAAACTTGACTTGTCATTTAGGAATTCCTAGTAAAAAGGCGCAGATTTATTATTTTGTGGATTTTTCATGATTTTGTGAACCAGACTTGATGAGTTCTACCTGTATGGATGGATTAGGATTGATAAGGTTGTTAGAGCCATATTAGGAAATTTTGTTTATGATTTGCGTATTTAAACAGAGTTTATGGACCATTCAAAAAAGTGTAATTTTGTATTAAGATTATTGGAGACTTTTGAGATAATTTGAAGAATCATTTCTACTATTCTATATGTTATTCATGTTCTGGATGCTTTATTATGTTAGCTATAGCTGAAGAGTGCTTCAGGTGTACAAGGCAAGGTTGGAGGGCCCCCATACCAAGCTAAGTACACTTTGGTTAAATTTTGTATAAATTAGCCTAGTTTTGATTCAATATTTCTTGTTTCAGTTTTATGATTCAGTTACTTAGATGTATTACGATTTTTGTATGATTTTTAGATGATTTTGGTTTAAAATCTAATTTGTGTACGAAAGAACAACCAAGGGTTTAAGTTAAATTTTATTTCTATCAAATTATGAATGACAACTAAAAATCATCTTTTTGCATTTCTTGAATTGTTTCTTGAATTCCAGTTTATAATTTGATGCAATGGTAATGTTGTTGGAGTAGAACTGTGAGAAAAGACAACTAGGACCTTCTAAGTTAGGAGCCTCTTCTCTTGCTTTCTACACATCACAAATTGTTGCTCTTTAGTTTCTCTTCTTGAGGACAGTACTATGGGGAAGGACAACCAAGACCTCCTAAATTAGGAGCCTCTTCCTTCGCTTACTGCATCTTGAATTAGAGACTTTTTAGTTTCTTTAAACTTAGAACTTATTTGTAATATGTATTTCCCTTAATCTTTGAGCCTTGCCTTCCGAAATTGACTTTACCTAAAATCCATATACTTTGGACGTGCTTCCAAGTCTACAAACCCGGATTGAAAAGTAAAACACGTGCGTTAGTTTACTTAGTAAATTGACTTGACATTTTTGGCATCGTTGTCGGAGATTGAACCCGGGTCACCCACGTGATAGGCAAGAATACTTACCACTATACCACAAGGATCTTCTTAAACCCTTGTCCACAATTTAGAATGATCACTAGGGATGAATCTTCATTTCAAAAGATAAAAGAGAAACAAAGCATCAATGAAGAGGATCTACAAGAAGAGAACCTAGAAGCTTCTTTTAGTTATTTTTGTAAAGATATTAATGAGTTATGGATCACATGTGATAAAGTTCAAACAATAGATCTAGAAATTCAAGAATATCTAGCATATGATCCCTTGTGCATTCATGATTTTGAACACATTCCACAAGAATAACTTTGTGATATGACAATTAAGGAGAACCAAGTAAACAAAGATTATTTCAAAACTTGGTTTCAACTAGTCATTAGGCCACAACACCACTCCATTTTTCAACATTCTTTAGCATCAAGTCTTTATGATCAACTGATTTTTCAACTCCAAGTATTCATTAAGGTATATTTTTCAAACTTGGATGTGAGTCTATTTATGATCTTGTTACGCAAATGGATGCATTGAAAATTCTCTTATACTTGAGAGAATGACTTATTTTTTTATACAATAGAGTAGGATAGAATAGAATAAATAAATAAGTAAGTAGAACGAGTTCACAATAAGACTTTTGATTCAAACTCTCATGAATAAATTCTTCAAACCATTGTTCAATATTCATTTGGACGGATTTCATGGCAAAATGAAAAATCATTTTCAAAGCATATTTTTAAACAAGGTATCTCTTGACATATAGTTTTTAAATCCATTTTTGAAATTTTCAATTCGGATCACAAAATAAAAAAATATGATCAAAATCAAAACTAGGTCTCAAGTGAAATTTTGAGGACAGAGTTAGTACAACCTTGATTTGAGGGGTCTAATAGAAACATTTTAACATGATATTTATAGGGAAAATAGCCCTTGGAATCTAGTTTCCAAATCAATTTGAATCATCTCAATCCGATATCATATGAAAACGTTATGCTCAAAATACTAATTGTTTGTTGAAAAATCTGCGTGGTGACAATTTTAGGTCTTCACTGTTCATTGTCATATTTAACATACCAAATAATCTTCTTTTTAAAACCTGTTTATATGGGAGATAGATATTCAAGTCTAGATCACTAAACAATTTGAATCATCCCATTTGGAGGACAAATGAAAAAGTTATGCCACATTTAGTGACTGCATGTCTTAAAATCAAGATAGTGAAACTTTGCCTCCTAAGTCTGTTCATCAACAATTTTGTCATATCAAACCTAAGTATTTTAAAAACCTATTTCTACTGGATAGACAAAAAAGAATCTACTTTAATCTCCAAGTTGAATCATATCGATCTGATCTTTAACGAAAATGTTACACTCCAAATACTGATCATTGGTCTAGTCAAAAATTCACAAGTAGCTCTATCAAACAGGTTACTCTTAATCATTTTTAGCATATCATTTTAAACCATTTTGAAAACTTGTTTATACTGGAAGTAGTCATACGAATTCACTTTAACTTGGCTTTGGAATCACTCTATTTGGACATAAAACAAATATTTTGTGAACAAAATACGCTAGGAGGTCTAGGTTGGCCACCATTCCTCAAAGGGTAAATGAATGCATTTTCTTTGTATATCATATTTGGACTTGTTGTTAAGCATTTCTTGTAATTATTTTACATATTTCTTAGACAAAGAGAAACTGTACACCTCTCTTCTTCCATCATCTAATATTGTATTGCAGGAAAATGCTATGTTTTTGCAGGTCATAAGAAGAATTAAGGAGTGAACTCCATGGATGAAGGACTTTTCAAAGTCAATCTTTAAAGATTCATATGTATGAATATGAAATGAAAATATCCAAGTCAAAGTAAAGTGGAATTCACTTGATGTTGAATTCATTCAAAGAAACTCAAAATTCTTGAAGCTTGCTTTAAGTCGCTGACTAACAACACCAACAAACCTACAAGATGGATTCAGATCAAGGCAAAAGACGTGAAGTTAATTATCAGAAGAACAAGTCAAGTTCTGCACCATGATGTTGATTTGGGATAGCATCAGATGTTCTCTAGCCACGAAATTTGGTGGAGAGTTTGGGCACATGAGATCTCCAATACCCAGAAAGGGTTTGGGCAGATTTTAAATAATTCAAGAGATATTAAAATAATTAATATTTTTAACGGAATCCCTAAGTCTAAACTTAGGGAAATTAAAATATTAATGTGAATTAATATGAAACTGTGTTAGAATAGTCCAAAAGACATGGATCAAGCCAGATTTAATCTTAGCTGTCAATTAGGGACTTAATCTCGTTGATATGTCAACGAGAAAAGTATAAGAGGAGGCTTGAGGGTCACTTGGAGAATACACCAGAGTGATCAGTCATTCTATTCTCTAGAGCGGGATTTGCTAAGAGAGATAGAATCAGTGATCGCAGTTGTAACTGAGAGGCATTGAATACAAAGAGATATAGAGGCTGAGATAGTGCCGGAAGAGCAACAACTAGTCAGAGAGTGTGACGCAATAGCAACCAGGGCTCACACAGGGCCACGTAGAGGCAGTCGGGAGCTACGCAGAGCCTCAGATAGGTCAGCGTTGCTGACGTAGAGGGTCAGAAGGCTGACGCAGGGCCTCCTAAGGCTGACGCGGACCCATTCAAGGTGACGTAGGGCCAGCATTGGGCAGAGAGGGGCTGATGTAGTCCAGAAAGGGCAGACACTGGGGTTTCTGGGGTAGATTGGAGCTGAGGAGCTGCCGGAAGGATTATCCAGGGTTTCAGCCGGGAAATTTGTCTCAAACTGAGAGGTATTACTGCCAAGGAAATTCTCTGTTGGGTAGGCCGGATTTGGCACCCAGGTTGTACTCTGATATTGGTTAATAAGAAAACTGTCAGATAACTGCACCAGTTTTCCCACATTGGGTTTTTCCGGGGACATTGGTCCAAAAAATAACGGTGTCATTTGGTGTGATTGTTTCTGTTTCCTTCAGTTGTTGATCTGTAATATGTTGAGCATGCACTAGTGTTTATTTTCAGTATTTACATTGTAAATAACTTGTTAAGTAACAGAACAAGTAGGTAGGAATAAATCAAATAAAGTGCATGGAGGGTTTCTAACTAGTAGACTTAGAAACTTCAACACATGATAAATCACATCCATTGCCTAAGAAGCCTTTCATAAGCCATATTGTTCATGATGTTATTCATCTACCATATTGTATTCTAAGTTCCACATTCATTCATGTTGAAGTCCTGGATCATGACTTCAACCTAACCTACTTTCATAAACTTTCCATACTTCCCTACTCCATTATATGCCACCTCCATCCAGAAAAGAAAAAGAAAAGAAAAAAATAAAAAATAATAAAGAGGTTTGGTTGTGAAAATCTAGATTCTTGACACAATACAAACTTGAATTCATACTGGAAAACCAAGTTACTTGGCTAGAATGAATTCTGAAAAATAAAAGAGTTCTATTTCATTTTCATTTGATTCTTATTTTTAATACTGAATATTTTCATCTTTGGAAAATAAATGTGAAGACTTGAGGACAAGTCTCAAAATAAGCAAGGGGGAGAGGGAAACAAAAGCATTATTGATTTTGTTATCCTTTCCATCTCAAACCTTGTATGCTTATCAAGACTCAATTTCAATTACTTGAAGCTACTTCAATCTCAAGCAGTTGTATTGCAGAAAGGACCTGAGACATCATAATCAATATTTATCAGGAAGGGACCTGATTATTCATCTTAAAATCAACATCAAAGGGACCTGAGAAGCAACGACAAACATCTACAATCCAACAAAATCATTTAGCAAAATTCATTTTGAGGTCAAAGTGTCGTCATCATTAGCAAAAGGTCAAGTGTTCACAAAAGAGCTAAGGTCATCATCAACAGAAGAAAGGCATTGACTATGAGCTATCAAGAAGAAGGAAAATACTGTAAGTTTAAAGTATTCTTAATGCCTTCAATTTTGAAATTTTTTCTAAGATTGATAAACTAGTTTAAACTTGAATATGCAGTACCCCTATCCATGTATATATCATCCTACATTATCATACATTACCCTATATCCTACATCACTCTACATTATATACATTTACCTCTTACATTATTCATTCACCTTATTACATTCATTAACCTTATTATAACCTTACATTCACTCAACCACATTCATTTGCATTTTTGACCAAACTTTTTGGCCACATCTCCTTTTTGGGCCAAAAATTTTTTGCCTCGTGGAAAATTGCCTACAAAACAAGAATAAAGAGAGTTAGTATCATTACAAATATACTTAACATCTTATTTCAAAAAGAATTTGATTTGAAATGACCCAAGATTATGGTAATTTCAAAACAAATCAATACATAAGTATATGTAAATGATGACACAAAAAAAGGCAAGTGAACTATATGGATGGTGCGTATATGATGACAAATGACAAATATATGATGATGCATATTAAAATCGATTTGAGTAATATGTAGTGAAATGCGTATAGGTAGCATTTGCCATGGACGAAAAAGTTCAAACCCTGGTCAAACATTCACAAATGCAGAGAGTGAGTTTCATAAACAGCAAAACGTTCACAACACAGAGAATGAATCCATAGTAGACAAACTTCTGAGGATTGAACACAACATTTCACGTTGGAGAGGGGAGAAATTCAATCTACACAGAGAAGCAACTGGTCAATGCCTTCATGCAAAGAATTTGATAGAGAAATCACGCCATAGTTCAGGTAGAGAGCGCAACCCTCTAAAATGGAAAACATAGGATAGAGAATGCGTAAATTTTATGCTAAAAATCTTGACAAAGAGCAGAAAAAACGTAGTGTTTTATTAATGATAACCTTGCCAAATTAAACATGGAAATCTCCGCTTAAAATCCCGAGGATTTCGCAGTAGAGTTTGAATAGGAATGAGATCCGGATTAAAACATTTTTAGTGATCCGTAAGTGGCTGTCAGTGTAGGTGACAAACTCCAGTTCACATTTACATTTGTATTTGACAAACTTCAGTTTACATTGACAAATGTGCTAGCAAGTCTGAATTCTCAACTGCGCAGTGGCACTAGAAGACTGTGTGGAAGCTACAGGTGTGTGAAATGCATGGTGACCATTTTTGTATGATGGTTTTCCTTCCCAGAATCAATTTCTTTTAAAGATGTAGTGCATGGTGGTGTTATTAAAAAGAAATGTCGAAATAACAGGCCTGTAGAATGCTTTTTTTAGAAATTGATTTCCAAGCAAATAGATGCATGCAGTGGTTAATTTAATTTCTGAGATAATGAAATCTTGTCATTCCCAAAATTCAGGGTTTGAAATCGATTTTGATTTCTAAGAAGAAAAACAATTTTTTTTTTCTCAGAAAATTGATTTCAAGGCGGAGTGGAATAATCATTTTTAGAAAATTGATTTTCAAGAAGGCAGAGTAGGCAATTATTTCCAGAAAATTGATTTTCAAGAAGACAAAATAGGTTTCCAAAATTCAAGTTTTAAAGTTTTAAAGTATTCTCTCCACAAGCAATTGAAATAGAGGTTCAATCTCAGAAATATTTCCCTTTTCTCTCATAACAAAAATGTCTATAGTTCAGATCTAGTCTTGAAACCAAAAGCAACAAAGACACCCAGATTTCAGTATGGGGAATAGAAATGAACCAAATGGATTTCAATTAGAAAGCTGACATAAAGAAACAATAGAAAAACTTTACCAAGAAGGGTTATTGGAATTTCTAAGGAAGTTTAATGGACACAATGAAAAAGTTACAAAGGAGTTTGTAACCAATTTTGACAATGAAAAAATCTAGAGTCGGAAACGTTTTTGTTCCCATCACTCTAAAATACATAGCCCAAGCCACAAGTTTGCCACTAATAGGTGAAAGATACGACAAAGGGAAACACTTTAAAGAGAAATGATAGAATTTGTTTTTAGAAAAACAGAGAAAAGGAAGGAGAAAAAGTAAAGAATGCCATCTACAAAGAAGGATAAAAAGGACATGAAGACATAGATATCTTTTTACAGGTAGCTCAATAGGAAGCTTCATCTTCAAGGGTCAAAGACACAGGTACATCAGCAAGCCAGTCAGCATACAGGGATAGAAGATCAAAGAGACAGAAGGAAGCATGAGGACATGTTTGAACATCAACAAGGGAAAGAAAGCATGAGGACATGTTTGAACATCAGCAAGGGGGAGATGTTGCCCTTAATTTTGGTCATCTTTGCTTATCCTAAATCCATTAATTTACCACCATATTCCATCCTATTTCACCTATATATGCCTCATTTTAGTCCTATTTTTCATATTCAAGTAACTAAATTAAGTTTTTCAATTTTTGGAAATTTTTGTAAAAATTGGGTTTTAAAAGTAAATTTGGACTTCATTAAAAATTCTCGTAATAGTTTCATGGAAGTCATATGTGCAGGACCCCTGGGCGAGATATGAGCGCATATTTGGAAAGCTTGGGAACCAGGGATGAAGAAACACCTATTGGTTTAGTCAAACTGAGCAAAAACAGGCCCGATCAACGTTGGTCAAACTTGACTTGTCATTCAGGAATTCCTAGTAAAAAGGAGTAAATTTATTATTTTGTGGGATTTTTCCTAATTTTGTGAACCAGACTTGATGAGTTTGATTTGTATGGATGGATTAGGATTGAGAACGCTGTTAGAGCCATTATAGAAAAGTTTGTTTATGATTTGCTTATTTAAACAGAGTTTACAAACAATTCAAAAAAGTGTAATTTTGTATTAAGATTATTGAAGACTTTTGAGATAATTTGAAGAATCATTTCTACTGTTCTATTTGTTGTTCATGTTGTGGATGATTTATTAAGTTAGCTGTAGCTGAAGAGTTCTTCAGGTGTACAAGGCAAGGTTGGAGGGCCCCCATACCAAGCTAAGTACACTTTGGTTAAATTTTGTATACATTAGCATAGTTTTGATTCAGTATTTCTTGTTTTAGTTTTATGATTCAGTTACTTAGATGTGTTATGATTTCTGTATGATTTTTGGATGATTTTGGTTTAAAATATAATTTGAGTATCAAAGGACAACCAAAAATTTAAGTTAAATTCTCTTTCTATCAAATTATGAATCACAACTAAAAATCATCTTTCTGCATTTCTTGAATTGTTTCTTGAATTCCAGTTTATGATTTGATGCAATGGTAATGTTGTTGGAGTAAAATTGTGAGGAAGGACAACCAAGACCTCCTAAGTTAGGAGTCCCTTCTCTTGCTTTCTACACATCATAAATTGTTGCTCTTTAGTTTCTCTTCTCAAGGACAGTACCGTGGGGAAGGACGACTAGGACCTCCTAAGTTAGGAGCCTCTTCCTTCGCTTACTACATCTTGAATCAAAGACTTTTTAGTTTCTTTAAACTTAGAACTTATTTGTAATATGCATCTCCCTCAACCTTTGAACCCTGCCTTCTGAAATTGACTTTACCTAAAATCCATATACTTTGTACGTGCTTCCATGTCTACAAACCCAGATTGACAAGTAAAACACTTGCGTCAGTTTACTTAGTAAATTTACTTGACAATCATCTAGGGGGATGTGGTCTAAATCCACAAGGAGAGCGAGCATGGGGTTTTACCACAGTGGCAGTTTTTGGGGCCATCGTGGTAACATATTGAAATTAGAGAGGATGACAGACGGGATTTGCAGAGGGTCACTGTTAATTTTGTAGGAAAAACTTCGAGGGAATTCCTCTGAGAAATCGTTGATAAGCAAGAAAACAGAGGGCTTGGGAGTAGCGTAACAGTAGGAAAGTAAGAAAAGGATGTGATCGCGAGAAACAACGAGGCTTTATAGATTCATAACTGGAGCGGGACAGTTGGATAAACGGCTATTCGGGGGCATTTACTCCGCAACGGGATAGAGGCAACAGAAAGGAGCTCAAAGGAAAAGGGTAACAATCGTCGACGTGGAAGCAAGGGATAGGCAGAGGGAGGCGCAGGGCCATTGGCGAGAAGTGATAGGCAGAAGGGATATGTGGCAGTAGGGAATTGGAGGTGAAGCGGAGGTGGAGGGTGACATAAAGTGGAATTGTGGGTTATAGTGGGAGCAAGGAAAACCACTTTCGGAGGGGGGTCGGAGCAGTTTATGGTATTAGAGGGGGGGTGGGTTCCGAAATCATGAGGGAAGGACACGTAGTGGTGGGGAAACCGCTTTTCGGACCCCCCTCGCAGTTAAAGAGAAACATAGCAGGGGGTCTGAAAAGGCTTTAGAGTTGTCGGATGGAAAGCTGATTGTGATTGAGAATGGGGAAATGTGTGGTGTTTAGCACCAACTGTCCCACATCATATGTCAGGTGAATATTTTTTACAATAAGGTCCGACTTTGGACAAATGACCATATTTAACCATTTAAATACTAAATCAAATTTTCTTAAACTAATGTAACTTAAACCAATTAGGTTGCATTTAAAAATGCAAACCCTGATTTATTTTGTCATTTCAAAGGACTAAAAATATCTATTCAAACAATAAAACTATTCTAACAACTGCATTAATCCAGATTAAACTGTTGGATTAATTTATTCACCTATTCTACATGTTTAATCTCAGTTAAGATTGCATTGTTTGACTAAGTTATTCACTCTAATCTAATTGACATAAATTGAAATTTGTTTGAACATGATTAAATTATATGTTTCAAACAAAAAGGTATTGTGGCATTTTAAACAAGCTGCACACAATTTCACGAATTTATTCTCTACAAAATTATTGGACTATCAATGACATTTCAACTGCATCACTTTCACATTTATTCATTTTTTTTGTGTGGTTCTTTTATCATTTCTTTTCCTTTTTCTATTTTTTCTATTTATACCCTCTTTTTAATATTAATTTTTTTCTTTATCTTTTTTTGGAAATCATTTGCAATATGCAATATTTTTTACAATTTGATATACTAAAAGAAATCATTCAATCATCATTTGATCTTATAAATTATAGGACCCTAACACAGATCACTGTCTCTGCCCCTCACTAATCCTGCTTCGATTTCTGGCTCTTAGACAACTGATGCTGCTCTCTAGAAATCGAGTTACAAAAGTGTATTCTCCAAGTGCCCATCGACTTCCTCTTATAATCCATTGTTGGAGCACCAATGACCAAGATTAAAACTTAATCAATGGCTAGGATCATCTTGAAGTCGATCCATGTGAGTTTCTAGATGATTCTCACCTTATCTCAATTAATATTGATTAATTAATCTTATTCCCTAAGTTTAAACATAGGAAATATTTAAAAATCACCTAACAATCTAATTGAGACACTTCTAAATGAAATTTCCAAAAACGATTTATGGGTTTGGAGAACTCGTGTATTTTAGCTTCTCCACCAAATTTTGTGGCTAGAACACATCTGATGCTACAGAAACTAACATGGTCAAACTAGTGGAACACTCCAATCATGTGGTCAAATTCCACATGTTTGGACGTCAAGTGGTCAAAACATGTGACAAATTTTGCATGACAATTCTTCCAACATTATAACTTGGTCAATTTTACCTGATTTTCTATTATGATCCCATTTCCTAAATTCCACAGCCAATTTACATTAAGTGGCATTGATCTATCTGAATTCTAAGTGCTATCAAAAGGTAATTGCCCTTGAAGTTGAGTGCCTGTTACCACTAATTTTTACACCCTATATGTGTACCTAGGGAGGAACATCTGAAACATACCTTTAAGATCAAGTGAGATCATCATCATAGGTAAAGTAATCATAAATATATCATAGTGGACCATATTTAATACAAAATCCACAAAAGTACTTCACATAAGCATTGTCTTCAAATGTCTTTCTAGCTAATCATTTGTAAACAAATTACCATACTTTGATATGGGAGGGTTATCCAAAGGCCGTATTAGGTGCTTCCATCCCTAGGGGGAGGAATAGTTCCTAGGCCAACCCATCAATCAATGGGTGCATGTGAGAAGTGTTCATGGAATGGAATAACTTCATGGAAGAATGCCAGGATCTTGGTACCAGTTTAGGGAGTTTCAACATCTTGAGCGAATAATGTGGAGAGGGAGCAATCATGGGGACTTGTGTTACCACTTTCCTTGGCCTATTTTTACCACCCCTCTTGCGCACCTTTTTCTTTTCTTTGCATAGAATAGCTTATGTTACAAGCTTCAATAGATGCATCGATTACCCCTTAAAGATGTTGTCAGTCATTGCTCATCGAGGTTGGAACATTAAAAAGTTCATTTTATTTAGATAGATTATGAAATGGCATGAACTGGGTCAGGGCAAATGGGGGGGGTAGAGCTTAGGCTACGTTTTTTTCCATGTACTATAATATTGTCTTAGTGATCTTTTGCCTCTTATCATTTTCTTACATTGTGGGTATATAGGATTTAAGCTTTCTTTAACTACATCAACCTATTAAGGGCAATTATTTTGGGCTCTTGCTCAATGATGAGGATAAATGGGAGTGAGTGTGCATGACATATAACAATCAACCCAAATAAAGAAGGTGAATAATAAGGGACAACTGGAAAATAGTAATATGGATTATCATGGACATGCTATGTCAATTAGTTCCATCTATTCATGCCCCTCTTCAATAGTGGAAAAAAAGGCCTTAAGGAAAGTCACATTGAACTAGGGGCAAGGGATAATGTTGATTTGTGGTAGCATCGAATGTGCTCTATAACATAAAAATTGGTGGACAGGCTAAGGCACATAAGATCTCCAAGACCCATAAATCGTTTGGGGAAATTCCACCTAGTTGGAGAGATATTAAAATAATTAATATTTTTGATGGGGTTCCTAAGTATAAACTTAGGAAAATTAAAATATTAATGTGTATTAATACAAAATGGGTGAGAAAGTTCTAAATGACAAGGATCAAGCCAAATCTAATCTTAGCTGTTGATTAGGGACTTAATCTCGACTTGAGGGTCAATTGGAGATACACCAATATGATCAAAAATTCAATTTTCTGGGATAGGGTTTGCTGAGAAATCGAGTTAGTGATCTGTTACAGCAAGGGGCAGTTCAGCAGAAGGTTGAGAATACATATCAGAGAGGCAGACAAAGTGTCAGAGAGATAGCGCAAAGCCTTGGAAGGCTGACGCAGAGGATGAGGAGGCCAACGCAGGTAACGCATAGGGCCAAGAGGCTGATGCAGGCAACGCAGAGGGCTGCAGAGCTGATGCTGGGCTGAAGAGGCAGCGCTAAGGAATTTTCGTGGGGTAGACTAGGCTCTGAGAGGTAGATGCAAAGTCGTAGAGGGTGACGCAGTCCCTGGAGGGTGACACAGTTCCAGAGAGAAGCTTGGAGCAGCTTTTGTTGTCCAACTAAGGAACTGTCAAAGTTGTTATGGGATCAATCATCTGATTGCTGATCAGCCGGAATATTTGTCTCCGAGGAGAGGTACTTCTGTCAAGTAAATTCTCTGAAGGGTGAGCCATTTTTGGCACCCTAGTTGTATTCAAAAAACTACATAATAATAAAACCCTCATATCTACTGCATCAGTTTCCCGCATTGGGTTTTTCCGAGGACGATTGTCCAAAAATAACGGTGTCCCTTGTGTGATTGTCTCAGTTATTTCAGTTGTTGATCTGTATATGTGTTGAGGTTGCATTTGTGTTTATTTTGGTATTTATATTTATAAATAACTTGTTAATGGAAAGAAAAAGTAGGAGATAATAAACCAGATAATGCAGTAGGAATTTCTGACGTGTCAGAGTTAGAAATTTCAACAGATAACCACCGAGGTGAAGTGTGGGAACTAGAATGCAATTGAGAGCAGTCAATCATCCAAGTCAACTGGTAATTCATGCTAGAGTTCCCTTAACTTTAAATGAAAACACATGATTACGAAAATGGTTAAAGTACCTTATGGTAGATGACACACCTTCCTTCAAGAAGTAAGCTAGATGTCAAAAAGCACTGTCCGGAGCATGGCTGGAGGGCTCTGAGAGATAGTTGTCTGTCGATCATCACAGGGCTGCTGGATGGCAAGCTGAACAAGTAGGAGAAGAGTTTTCTCCTATGGGTTACCCACTTGGGTGGTTAACACCCCAGAAGAGCATGTGTCCCCAAGTTGGAGCTATATGTTACCCAATATTTTTTGCAATTACTGTAGGTGAAGAGTTAGAGCCAACAGAGGAAAATGAACCCACCTCTTCAAACATTATATCGGTAGTGTTTCCACTGGTTTTATAAAGTTTGTTTTATAGGCTCCGCAATGGTTTTATAAAGTTTGTTTTATAGGCTCCAGAATGGTGATAGCAATGTTGTCACAAAGTAGAACAAAGTTATCCAGAAGAATTCTGAAGGGAACAACCCCCAGAAGTTGTGTTTGATATGAATCACAATCTCTGAATTAAAGGATTTATGGAAATATACACCATCAACTAACTATCACCCATGGTATCTCTCAAATTCTTGGTTCAATTGAGGTTGGATAACAAGGCTGATCTTCAGATAGTGAAGATAATGAAACAGTCATGTTGAGGGGAATGGTGCTTCAGAATGAAGGGCACTTATGCTTCATCATCCAACATATAAGAAGATCCATCTCTGGGAAAAATAGTTGTAGCTTAGGAGCTGATACTTATAGTAGTAGTACATGAGTTGGAGCCGATATGCCAGATCCCAATCCTAGTCAATTTGATGAAAGAAGCTGTGCAAAGCATCTGGACTCAATGACATATATATCAGGAGATTGGATTGCTAATGGGAATTTAAACAAGTTATAACAGCAAACATAACAATGCTGGTGGCCGATGAGATGAGCTCTTTTCAATCTCAGGATGGAGTGAAAGCTTTTCCCAATGCAGAGTTGAAACCTTTTGGAGCAAATGCTTTGTATATGACAGTTACGTATGCCTGTATATACTTCATATTGTGGGATAAAATGCATATTGCAAAATTTTATGGATTAGTAGCTATTGCCAGTGTTGCAAATATGAACCTTGGACACCTAAAACTGGTAACTTGGCATGCTGATATGGATGCCAAAATGGATGTTGTTCTTGAAACATTTGTTCAAGAGGAGATGATGGTAATGAAGGATAGGTTTGAAGACTGTAGGAGCTTGTTCAGATCTATGCATCGCACCTTAATAAGTAGAGTGAATAATGATGCAAAAGAGTGTCTCATATATATATATATATATATAGACAGTGCCAACCTGTAATGGAGATTTGTTTTGAGCTACTTTTAAAAATATTTTTCCAGCCCAAGGGGCTAACCCCTGCTCAAGATAGAATTGATTCATTTGATATGTAAAGGGGCTATCTCGTCGTTGAGTTTTCTAGTTGTATCAAGGGTTGATGTGTCCACATTATGAGCATATTGCAGACCTGGTAATGTCCATTGGTGTAACCTTGTCACCTTCTTGAAGGCATAAATGCCCACTTACAACACTTACATTCACATGTGGATAAAGAATTGGGTTATTTCTTTGCTTGGTTGGTGCAAAAGATGACCCTTGGGCAGTCTTTGAACAGTTAGTTGTTTTGAGGAGCAGCGCCTTTGAAGAGTTTTGGATCATGGTTAAGGACTTGTCATACTTGGAAGCCTACATGTCCACAAATAGGGGAAGACTTGGAGTGGTTGATGTGGATAGGGATGACAAACTATATGTTGTTATGGATATGCATTTTCAGAATTTTGGTCATAGTTTGGATAGAGATAATTGGATTCTCTTAGGAGATCCTATCTATGACACTTCTAGAGATGAAAGTGCAGATTTTGAAGCCCTTGGATAGGCTAATATAATAGAGGTAAATTCAGGAAGTTTTCGTGATCATTTCCAGTCTTACAAGTACACTAATGATCCAGATTTCAGGCAACATGAGGAAAACATTTTACACATTCATTTTAAGTTTTAACCATCTAGGGTGAATTTATTACAGCTTTCTCATGGCAATTTGCAGCCATGTTTTATTGGATATAATGCATATTCTTTTCAGCATTTGGAGCTATTTTATGATGGTAACATTTCAGGAATTTTTTAGGCACCTTCATGTTCAAATTTTGGTATAAAATCAACATTTGAGCACTCTGTTGGGGCTGTAATTTACATAGGGTAGTAAGTGCTTTGTAGCATGAATTTCCAGCCATGTCTTTCCTCATCTGTTCCTCAATTTGTCATGGAAAATTCAGCTGGGAAGTGTTGGGTCCCTATAATACTAGTGATTACCCCATTACTATTGTAGTTGTACCCCTTATTAATATTGTTGTGCCCCTATTGTCCCCATATTGTTATTACTATGCCCCATAGAATCCCTCTATTGTTATTTTTGTGGCTTTATATTATTATTGTTAGGTCGGCTGGGTTATATTGTGACTCCTTAGACTCCTATATATAGAAATGAGGTTTTATCATTTGAATTATCTAAGAATTGTTCATTTATGTAATGTAAAGGAGGCTGCCCCCTCGAAGAGGCTGAATTATAAGGCGTTGATCTATCTTTTTTATCTTTTCTTGAGCTGGTTTCATAACATTTGGTATCAGAACTTTGGATTTTAGGGTTTCGCTGCTCCAAACAGGTCATTGTGGCATTTTCGCTATAACTTTTTTTCTGCGACGTTTCAGAAGCTAAAAAAAAACCATTTGAGAAGACATCGCACTGAATCTCAGGTCCGAATTTCAGAGCTTTTCGCGCTATATTTTCAGAGATATGAGCTAAGGAAGTTGGTCCTTTTATCCTGAATTACATTCAAAACAGGTGAGCTGGGGAAAATTGTCATAACTTTCTCTCTAAGCATCAGATTGAAATTTCGTAAGAAGGTACAGAAAGAGGACGGACTGTAGTTTCTTGTATAAATGTTTCAGAGCCAAAGGTCAAAACAGGGACACGTAGCACGTCGTACAAGTTCGCTCTACTGAATTAGTCTATAATCAGGTCACTGTGGGAGATTTGGCATAACTCTTCATTGGAGAATCCAATTGGGGTCAGACTGGTGGCATTGGAAAGAGGACACAGAAGGCTACCGCAGGTCGCAATTTCAGAACTGGATGATCCGAAATTACAGAGATACATCAGAGGCAATATCGAGCTTCTACAAAGTGAAAAAAGGTGTGTATATTTTTTTTAAATGTTTGCTTAAGCTTGGTTTGAAAAATTATTTTGAAGG
>APFE030546583.1:84497-135833 GCA_000404065.3 Pinus taeda
AAGGAGGTTTTATCATTTGAATTATCCAAGAATTGTTCATTTATGTAATGTAAAGGAGGTTGCCCCCTCGAAGAGGCTAAATTCTAAGGCATTGATCTATCTTTTCTTGAGCTGGTTTCATAACAGGAAGTGTGTTTTTGGTCTCAAAATGTGAAAATTTCTAAACTGAAATTCTATCACTGCAGCAACTGATTTATTTCACCTACTTATTACTCTCAATAAGTTATTTACGAAATTCCTTCAGCAAATATTAAAATAAATTCTACTACAGTTATCACACAATTACCTAGAGAAAAAATACATGCACAAGAATCAATCACTTCGACAATTATTTTTGGACAGTTGTCCCCGGAAAAACCCAATGTAGTGAAACCGGTACAGCAGATGAGGGCTTTATTAATCTTCAACAGCAATTGCTTTTACAAGGAATGATTTTTACAGAGAACTAAAAGAAAATACCTAAGACTTTCTCTCTGAGACTATCTGACACTTTGGAGACCCTGCTCCCACTTCTGCGTCACTCTGATTGACCCTGCGTGGCTTTGCGTCCCTCTGCGTCAGCCCACGTCTCTATTTCTGCGATGTCTTCCACTACCCCTGTGTAACCTCCTCCTCGATCTCTGCTTGTTGTTGAAGCCGTCCTCTTCCTCCACCCTGCAACTCCCTCTGAAATCAATCTCCTCTTCCTTGAGAATCGAATTTCCTTGAGATATTGAGTATCTGCCAGTGTATCTCCAAATGACCCTCAAATCTTCTCTTATACTTTTCCTGTTGATGAATCAACAACCGAGATTAAGTCCCTAATCAATGGCTAAGATTAAAACAGACTTGATCCTCATCTCTTAAAAGCTTCTCATCCTTATCTTTATTAATACCTATTAATATTTTTATTTTCCTAAGTTTAGACTTAGGAACCCAATAAAAATATTAATTATTTTAATAACTCTTCATCCGGATGGAATTTCTCAAAACGATTTCTGGCTCTTGGAGATATCATGTGCCTTAGCCTCTCCTCCAAATTTCAAGGCTAGATCACATCTGATGCTAACACAAATAAACACTCCCTCTTAGCGAGGAATGTGCTCTAATAATGCTCTATCACTGAAGCATCACACTAATCTTCCGCACCGGTACCAATGTTGTTGATTGGCCTGCTGCCTTACATCATCTGCATTGCTACTTCCTATACTGCTACCCATGACACTGCCACTACCACTGCTACATATGTACTGTTGCTCCTGCTCAATCTGCTGCCCCTAGCGTTGCCACTGCTAACTGCTGCAATGCAACTTTTGATACTTATCCAATATTGAAATGGATTCTTTACCATTCCCGCCTTCTCCTTGAAATAAACAAACTTTTTTCTTCCTAGAGCCTTGGTGAGGATGTCTACCACCAGTTCTCCTGTAGGAGTGTACCTCAATTTTATTGCCCCTTGTTGGACACAACCTTTGACAAAGTGACCCCTGATATCAATGTACTTCGACCAATCATGAAATAATGGATTCTTAGAGAGGTTGATGCAACTTTGATTATCACACATGATCCTAGTCGCTTCAATCCTTCTCCTGAATAAATTCACAAGAAATTTCCTAAGCCATATGGCTTCGCACGAAGTTGTGCTAGCTTCCATATATTCTACTTCAGTTGAGCTCAGAGCCACGTATTTTTGTTTCCTACTACACCAGGAGGTCATTCCTGATCCAATGTTGAAACAGTACCGAGTTGTCCTTTTCTGATCTACTGAACTTCCAACACAATCTGCGTCAGTGAACCCACTCAGCCTAATATCATTCCTCTGGTGTACAATAGTCCATGCTCAATTGTTCCTTTTATATATCTAAGAACATGTTTGGCTGCTGCCCAGAGCGCCCTCTTAGGTTCTACCATGGACTGACTAAGGGCATTGACAGCGTAACAAATGTCTGGCTTGGTATTGACCAAATACATCAAGGACCTTGTGTGTTGCTTGTACAAGGTGGGATCTGTTGAAATTTCTAAGTCTATCCGTTAGAAATTTTCTTTGTATTCTTCTGGTTTATTTCACGTACTTGTTAATTATGAACAAGTTGTTTAAACATATAAACATCGAAATAAACTCAATATAGTCTCAACAATCTACAAATCAACAACTGAAAGAAATAACAAACACACAAGTGACATCCTTATTTTTGGACAACTCGTCCCTGGAAAAACCCAACTTAGGAAAATCGGTGCAGCAATTTTGAGGGTTATATTATTATGCAGTATATCTTTTAGTACAACTGGGTGCCAAACTAGCTCACCCAACAGAGAAAAATAACTCACAGTAATACCTCTCTATTTGGAAGTAGATATTCAGAAAATATGCCCCAAGAAACCCTCTCCAGCAACACTGAAGCACTACTTCAGCCCTCCTGACCTCTGTGTCAACATCAGAACCCTCTGCGTCAGCCCTTTGAAGAATTGTGCAGCCTCTGGGACCCTCTACGTCACTCATGCTGCCTTCTGCGTGGATGATGCAGGCCCTCTGGCTTCTGTGCTTCTCTACTGGGCTCTGTGTGGCCTGCTCTGGCTTCTATGTCTACCTCTCTGTTGGTCTCTTGGCATTATCTTTGCCTCTCTATCTAGTACTCACTGCCTCTCGCTACTGATCATTGATTTGACTTTACTTAGCAACCCCACTCTAGTAAATCGAATGGCTAATCACTTTGGTGTATTCTCCAACTGACCCTCAAGCCTCCTCTTATACTTTTCCTATTGGTCCTTCAACGACCGAGATTACATCTCTAATCAACGGCTAAGATTAGATTTGGCTTGATCCATGTATTTTGGAACCTTCTAACCCAGTTTTATATTAATACCCATTAATATTTTATTTTTCCTAAGTTTAGACTTGGGAATTCCATTAAAAATATTAATAATTTTAATATCTCCCAAACTGGTTAGAATTTGCCTAGACCATTTCTGGGTCTTGGATATCTCATGTGCTTTAGCCTCTCCACCAATTTTCATGGCTAGAGTACATTTGATACTACCACAAATCAACACTCCCTCTTAGCAAGGATTGTGCTCTAGTAAAACTCCTCACTGAGCATCACTCTGATTATACGGCACCGATACCTATGCTGATGCTAGGCCTCCCCACCCAACATCCTCTGCACTGCTGCATCCTGTATTGCTGCCCATGGCTCTCCCACTGCCACTGCTGTATCCATATGGCTACTCCCTCTGCATCTGTGTTCCTGTTGGTCCTTTCTCCCAAAACTACATTTGCACTGCAACTGTAACGACCCATCTATAAATACAAAAAACGCAAGCATAATAGCAGGTATACGGTACATGCATATGATAGCTACATATGCATGTGTCGCATACACCGCACTAGTATTTTCTACTAAATTGATTATAAATACCAAATACCATGACACTTCTTGGAATAGAAGTTCTACTCATTCACCAATATTGCATAATGTATGGTTAGATCTTAAAAGAGGACTATATATATATATATATATATATATATATATATATATATATATATATATATATATGCTCCAGATTATTAATAAAATTATATTAATAAATTAATAAAATAAATATTAAATATTAATATAAATAATCAATTTAAAAGGGGATCCAAGTATAAAGTTTATAATGCTATATTTAAAAACGAATATATATATATATAAAACAATGTAATATGCTAAAAGTATATATAATGTTATAATGTTTAATGATACATGAATATACAATGTAATGGTCATCTTAAAAGAACAATTAATAAATATCATATGGTTTCAACCATAAAGGCGTATTCATTCACGACCTAAGAGATGAGCAGGAGGGGATATGTGGGCGCGGGCCTGTCATCAGCAGAGTAAGCGGTGGCTGCAGATGGAAGGGCGGCCACCGCCAAGCCAGAGCATAAAAACCACGGGACATGGAATTCGGAGGGGGAGAAAAACCAGAAGGAAGAATTCAGAAGGGAAGGGAATCAGCCATTGGAAGAGCTTGAGAGTTCTGAGGTTCTGGGCATGGGTGAACAGTGAGGTTCTGTTAAGAAGCTTACTGGATTGAGTAGCTAGGCTCTACTCAGTTTGGCTGGGTGGATTCGGTCTCTCGGTAACTGTAGTAGCGTAGCCGGAGGCATCTTCAACTGTTGGAGTACAGGTAGGTACCTCAACAGTCTTGTTAATTGATTTTGTCAGGTTTCCGATGAAAATGTTACAGGTTCATGCTTTAAAGTCCTTACTGTTTTCTGTACATCTGTTTATGGCTCTTACATATGGTATCAGAGGCGTTGTTCAAACCCTTTCGACCTCATAGGCCCTGCATTGTGGTTTGTGTAAGTTTCACTATGGTAACCCCTACTTCTGGTTCCTCAAATGTCATCGTAACAGTAGAGAAAACCCCATCGTCCCAATTCCCGAATCTCCACTTCTAGACGAGAAGCTGATCTTGTTGCAGTTCGAGTTACGGTATCTCCCAGTTACCTTTAGGGGATCCAATAATTTTTCTTCGTCGAAAATATCTTGCCTTAGTTCTGGTCGCAATTTTTTCAATTGCATGCCCAAAGGTCAGACCCTTCGGCATATAAAACGGCAAGCTCGGAGATTGGTTTGAATTATTCAATATCGTTGCCACCGAGCATACCACCATCAGAAAAACCCATGGTTTCTCTTTATCTAAAAATTTAATCCATTTTCGTATTTGGGAAAGAATGTAATTGAAATTTGATTATTATGAAAGCCCCATTTCTACTTAACAATTCGCTCTATTAATAATAGTTGTCCATTACAATTTCTCCCTGGGTTTTAGGTTTCTAGAATATCTTTATTTATGACCAATATAATTGGAATTGGATACTGTTCTGATATATCCTCGATTCCATTCCTCACTTCTAATTTAAATAAATAAATAAAAAAAAAACCCCAAACAGAGTATTGCGCCTATATTTGGACATATATATTTGATCACATATATATAATTATCCTGTTGTTTGTGGCTTTTAAAGCCCGAGAGAGTTAGATATTTACCCAATTCAGTCCAGATTTTATTCTTCAAAACATACCAAGCAGATTCACAATTGCTCAAATCAGTTCCAGAACTCTTACTGATTTTTCTAAATTCTAATCTGGGCCAGTCCAGAAAATTTTCCTAACTAAATTTTTGGGTATACGAATATTTTATTTTATATCCGAATCAATTATTCAATTGGAAAATAGAAGCGAGATTCGTTTGGTGTGGACTTCATTAACAACTACTGAGATTAAGGTCTGGGGCGGTAAAGAATGGGCTCTTCAGAGGCTGATTCTGGGAATTTAAAGTTCAGAGATGTGTCGGTTTCGAGAAACTCTGAAGGTCATCCTCATGTGGATCATGATGGGGATATTGCTTTCCCCGACAGGACCAAGAGACTATGGAAGAAGGTCAAGTATCAGCTTGTGGAGTACCATCCTTTGCCCGAATAATTGCAGGATAATGAATATATTTTGAGGTATTACAGATCAGAATGGCCTCTCAAATAGGTTCTTCTCAACATGTTTACAATCCACAATGAGACACTTAATGTTTGGACGCATTTGGTGGGTTTCTTCATTTTTCTTTGCCTTACAATATACACAGTGACAAAACTACCGAAGGTTGTCGATCTCACAAGAGTGCATCATTTGCCTCATATACCGAGTAGGGATGATTTTCACAAATTAGAGATGGAACTTATGACAACACTTCCTTCTCTGCCCAATAAAGTGAATTTTCAAAAGTTGCAGGCGGAGTTTAAGACAGCTTTGCCTTCTATGTCATCACTTTCATCCTTTTCTAACTGGCATCTTCCTGATTTGCTAGCCAACTGTTTACCAGAGAGCTTATCACATATCAATCACACAGAGCAATGTGTTCTGCACCATCAACGTTTCGCTTTACCATCACACAGCCTGCAATAGTCAAATCTCGATCAAACCAGGTGTGCCATAATCCACCCCCATACAGTTGAACACCTATTTCCCTGTTCCACGCTTATTCAATGATCGAAATATGGCATTGCAGACTGATTTATTGGAGATCAGATATATTAGTAGCCATCTGCAGTTTTAGTTTGGTTTGAAAACTGTCTTTACTGTTAAAATATCTTGTAATGTACTGGTCGTTTTCCATATTCATCATAAATAAATTGATCTTTTGTTTTTCATTTAGAATATTCCAAAACTTAATGTGATTTGGTTACATAATAGTTGCTCCATGTCTCTCTTCTGCTGTTTTGACTGAGGTCTGACCACTCTTATAAAATTTTAGGATCATTCTGTGAAGCATATACAATGTGCAAGTCCTAGAGTTGTTTGAAGTAAAGCCTGATTGCAAATTTTCATTATGTGAAACCCTCTCAACACTGCATCCTCCTCTGCATATTGACAAGAATATTTAAGATCTATATACTTGGTAATAGTGCCTTTGGTCCTTGGTCCCTCAAATTTCAAAGTAGGATACTTTAGAAACATTAAAAGAACCATTTTTTTTTCTACCTTGCCTGATCAATTGCAATATATAGGCCATTGACCTACATCTTATGTACAATTTGACTATTGATCTGAATTTACCCTTCAGTTTGACCCCCCAACCTACATTTATGGTATGGTAGATTGCTGAACTAGATCTCTTTTAGATTTTAATCATGACATGTCTATGATAAATTTCCCGGCTAAAGGTCAAACTGATATGGAACCAGAACAATCCTTCATTTATATATATATATATATATATATTATAGGTTTAATCCATATCTAAGTAATATATTCAAAAATATAAATATGTATGCCCTTCTTTTAAGGTAATAGCTAGATTGAGGTGTGACAGGTATGTTGCCGATGTTCATTGTAACGAGGCATTTAACATTTTCATTTTGTGAATGTTATTTAGTAATAAATTTTAGATGATCTAACTTAGGGGCTAAGGACCGTACACTTCTGCATTATTTCATATAAGGATAGAATACCTGCATTAGGACAAGAAGGTTGCGAAACCACTCTCCTTGACCTCAGTACCAGTAAAATCTGCCTAGCAGATAAAAATAGCAAGAACTATACATGTTTATGAATGTGAAGTTGCAAAAGAAAATTATATGTTAAATTCGATTGTCTACCTCAAAATTTTTATAGAATTTTATTATGTATACAGGGACCATTACAATGATGAAGACATATGAGCGACGACGATGTGATCGGGCAGCATCACCGTCATTAATGCTGCCACCATCGCCATCATCATCCCCATCGCCACCACCATCCCCATCGTCACCACCAAGACCATTACAACATCAATCGCCCCAGCACCAGAGTTGACCGTGATAATGAACTCATTGGAAGCCTTGTTGGAGACATTAAAAGAATCAACTAAGGCTAAAACCAAAGAGGAGTTTCAACCTTTAGCTACCAGTTCAGCAGAACCAAAGAATTTTGAGCCCAAAAGATCAAAAGAAGACATTTTTAGGGAGCTTCAGAAAATTAAACTCCCAGAATTCTCAGGAGGTCGAACAGGTGAACGCGCTGAAGCATGGTTAGAAAGAATGAGCAAATGCTTTAGATTAAGAGAATATTCTTCTTCGGCAAAAACAAAAATTGTTGTATTTCAATTAAAGGAAAGTGCCTTGATTTGGTGGGGAAATCTGGAAAAGCAGTTGCACCTTACATCGGATAATGTTCCTTGGGAACTATTTGAGGAAAGGTTTCGCGCAAAGTATTTACCTCCATACTTCCAACAACAGCAAGCAAGAGCCTTTCATACATTAATTCAAGGAAATAAAACAGTGGAAGAGTACGAGATAAGGTTTATGGAGCTTGTAAAATACATCCACTACTTAGATTCTGATGAACGTCAAGCTGAATGCTTCATATTTGGGTTAAATCCTTGCATCAGAGCCTTGGTAAGCATGTGGAAACCATCATCAATAGCTGAGGCGGTTGAATGTGGTCATTATGCAGAAGAGCACCTTGGAATCAAAAAAGATATAGGGCGAGCAGAACCTTTACAATTAGGATTCCAGGAAAGACCCCTCGAAACTTCTTCAGAGGAGGTACCTCGAGGCCACCTTACGGTAACAGGTTTACCCCAAGAAATATAGGAACAAGAGCTCCCATGACAGTAAACACTATAGCCGCAGAATCATCAAACACCAGTCCATGGACATCTTGAGGGACGGCCAGTAGAGGAAGAAATTCGAGAGGAATCAACATGAGAGGACAAAGCTCGTTCTCTAGAAATTCACGTCCTGATTCAAGAGGATCAATGCAACTAAATTGTTGGGGATATGGGGGACTGCATTTTCAACGTGATTGTCCAGAAGCTTCGTCGAATATATTGCATAGGACTGGGAAGGAACCAATATCAAACAATCGAGGTAATCATAGAATTCATGCAGTAGTCAACAACGACCAAGCAGCGCATCAATCCACTGTAGTGGAATCTTCAGGTATTATCAATGGTATAAAACTCAAAATCTTATTTGATATTGGTGCCACAGATAGTTTCATTTCGTCATATGCATTAAACAAATATGGGTTGGCAGCTCACAGATAAAATGATTTCAATCAAGTGGAAATGGCCTCAGGAGAACTCCAATCCATGGGCTTAAGTGTGGATCAATGCAAAATTGACCTAGGGGTCTGTACAACTAAATTAAAAGTTTATGTCACAGCCTTGGGAACTTATGATCTTATCATAGGTATGGATTGGCTAGAAGCTCATCAAGCTTGGGTAGATTGTTATGGAAAAAGAATTCTCGGTATAAATGATGAAGGAGAAGTAATCCAAATTCAAGGAATCAAGAGAATGGTATCTTTACGCTACATATCAGCAATGAAAATGAAGCGTTGTCTAAGGAAAGGTTGTTAGGCTTATGTAATTCAAGAAGTAAGCGAAGAAAAAGGACCATCCTTAGGACACTATCCGGTGTTAGCCGAATTCCCGGATGTATTTCCAAAAGAACTACTAGGATTAACCCCGGTAAGAGATCTGGATCTCACTATTGAATTAAAACCAGGTACCCAACCGATCTCTAAAACGCCTTATAGAATGACAGCTCCAGAACTTCAAGAATTGCAAATTCAATTGAAGGAACTACTAGATATAGGGCATATTCGGCCCAATACATCACCTTGGGGCACTCCTGTAATTTTTGTAAAGAAGAAAGATGGATCTTTAAGATTATGCATAGATTATCGAGATTTGAATCGAGCCACAGTAAAGAATCAATACCCTATGCCTCGAATCGATGATCTTTTCGATCAAATGAAAGGAACTGCTGTCTTTTCAAAAATTGATCTTCGATCAAGCTATCATCAGCTAAGGATTTCTGAAAACAATATTTCTAAGACTGCATTCCGGACACGTTTTGGATATTATGAATTTACTGTGGTACCATTTGGATTAACAAATGCACCAGCAGTATTCATGAATCTTATGAACAGTGTTTTCTGCGAATATCTTGATCAATTTGTACAAGTCTTTTTAGATGATATTTTCATCTATTCCAAGAATAAGAAAGAGCATGAAGATCATTTACGGATAGTATTGTCCTGCCTTAGAGAACGTCAGTTATATGGAAAACTATCCAAGTGTTCATTCTTTCAGGAAAGGATTTATTATTTAGGTCATATCATATCAGGTGAAGGGATTTCAGTAGATCCTGAGAAGGTAAAAGCGATCATGAAATGGCCAATACCGAAAAATGCACATGAGATACGAAGCTTTATGGGTTTAGCCGGTTATTACCGAAGATTTGTGGAGGGATTCTCCAAAATTGCAAAGCCGATTACAACCCTTCAGTGTAAAGGTTTTAAGTATGAATGGACCGAGGAATGTAATAAAGCATTCTCTGAACTCAAAAGATTACTCACCAGTGCACCAATCTAAGAGTCCTAGATATGGACAAAGAAAATACCATTGTGCAAAAGGTAGTAAGATCTCTTCCAGACATATTTGACTCCAAAATAAGCGCAATAGAAGAAGCAAAGGATCTAGATACCCTCAAGATGGATGAACTCCATGGAATCCTCACTGCCTATGAGATGAGGAAAGGTGGCCGAAGCTCCAAAGATGCAGCATTCAAGGCCTCAAAGTCAAAGAAGGGGAAAGAAAGGAATGACTGTAGTGATGAGTCCGATGTGGAATCCAAATTGGCTCAATTTGTACGAAAACTGAAGAAAGGATCTAAGCTTAAAGGCAAGTACCCTCTTATTTGTTTTAAATGTGGAAAAATACGTCATTATGCAGCAAAATGTCCTCATAAACATGATAGTGATGATGAAGGAAAGTCTAAAAGAATGGCACACAAAAAGAAAGGATTCAATAAGAAGAACTTCTTCTCTAAGCAAGATGAGTCTGATGAGGATGAGTTTATGGTCATCAAAAAGAAATTAGATGAGGAAAGTGACCATGATGAAAGTCAAGAAACATTATTCATGGCATTCACAAATGATGATGACTCAAGGCTGGAAGGAAATGTAGATGAACTATTAATAAGTGCCATTGAAGAAAATGAGAAACTATGGAATAAAATCATTTCTCTCAAAGTGGAAAACGAGGAAACAAGAAGGAGAGAAGATCTCTTGGAAGCAAAGCCAAAAGGAAAAGAAGAGACTTGTGAAGAACGTGAAGCCGAAATAGTGTCTCTAAGAAAGGAGTTGGAACAAATAAAAAGGGCTGTAAAAGCTCTCAAATACTTGAGACTATTCTAAAAAGTCAAAAACCTCAACATGACAAGTCTGGAATAGGTTTCAAAGGAGAATCCTCAAGCACTAAGAATAGTGCGAAAAGCTATGTCGATGCACTCTCCTGCAATCCAAAAGAAGAAAAGTATGTTATCAAAAGCGCATTCCAGATCTGAAGAATGAAGAGAGAATTACTCCAAAGAAGAATGTGGAGTCAAATCATGGATACTACAGCAAATACAAACCTGTATTCCACCAAGGGCCCATCTCAAATCCAAAGAATGAGGCAGGAGTAATTCCCAGGAAGGAAATCGACTCAAACCGTAGTTGTTTCAACAGGTACAAAACCATCTTTCTTGGACACTGTTTTCACTGTAAACACTTCGGTCATCAAGCCAGACATTGCATGGCTCACAGAAGTGAAACGCCAAAGCTAAAGGATCAAATAATCAATTCATATGCCCCGAAAAGGCAGGGACAAATCAAAACCTTCAATTCGTTTGATCCTTTGACCAAATTTGATCTGATTTGCTCCTTCTGCTACAATAGTGGACACTATGAACAAGACCGCCCACTCAAAGGAAGAAAGACGAGTAGTAAGAATTCCAACATGGATAAATGCGGCCTGGCTTTATATGCTCAAAATAATGGAAATCACTGGTTTGTGGATAGTGGGTGCTCCAGACACATGACAGGAGACAAAAGGAAGTTTGTCTCATTGAGCAAAAAGGAAGGGAATGTGTCCTTTGGAAGTGGATGTGGCAAAATTGCGGGAAAAGGAACTGTTACTCTGATCAATGGAAAAGGAAAAGCTCATGATGCTCTGCTAGTAGATGGGCTCAAACACAATCTCCTGAGTGTCAACCAAATCTGTGATCAAGGACATAAGGTTGTCTTCAGCACCAAAGACTGTGAAATAAGGAACTCTTCCTCAGGGGAACTTGTGGCAAAGGGGTTAGAACACCAGACAACATTTACATTCTGAGCAAGATTCAAGAAAATAAATGCTACCTAAGTCAAATAGATGAAAGTTGGTTGTGGCACAAGCGACTTGGACATACAAGCTTCGAAAATCTGATCAATATTAGCAAGATTAGAGCTGTATGAGACATCCCAAGGCTGTTCAAACCAAATCAAGGGGTATGTGGTCCATGTCAACATGGAAAGCAAACCAGAACCAACCACAAGACAAAGGAGCTCTCTACATCAAAGCCCTTGGAGATCATCCATGTTGATTTGTGTGGATGAACTAGAAATCAAGCACTCCAAGGAGAAAGGTACTTTGTGTTATTTGTTGATGATTATACTAGAATGATGTGGATATATTTTATAAAGTATAAATCTGAAACTTTTGAGTGTTTTAAGAATGTAAAAGCCTTTGTAGAAAATGAAAAAGATTCAAAAATTAAGTGCCTCACAACAGACAGAGGGGGAGAATTCACATCAAACGAGTTTAGTGAGTTCTGTAATATTCATGGAATTAACAGGGAATTCTCTGCTGCTAGAACACCTCAACAAAATGGGGTAGTTGAAAGAAGAAACCAAACAGTCCAAGGCAATGCAAGAACAATGTTATTAGTAGCAGACTTGCAGCCAAAATTCTGGAGAGAAGCAGTAGGGACAATTGTCTATACATTGAATCGAACTCAATTAAGACCAAACTGTGAGAAAACTCCTTATGAGTTATGGAAAGGAAGACCTGCTTCAGTGAAGTACTTCAAGATCTTTGGAAGCAAGTGCTTCATAAAAATCAATGATGCCTCACTAGGAAAGTTTAATTCTCAGGTTGATGAAGGGATATTTCTTGGATACTCTACATGGAGTAAGGCTTACAAGTGCTACAATTTTCCACTGAAGAAAATAGTGGAAAGCATTTGATGTAAAGGTTGATGAAGACCTTCCAAAAAAAGAAATTGAAGAACATGAAGATGATCTTCTCATTGAAGAAGAGGAACCTAATTCTTGGATACTCTACACGGAGTAAGGCTTACAAGTGCTACAATTTTCGACTGAAGAAAATAGTGGAAAGCATTGATGTAAAGGTTGATGAAGACCTTCTAGAAAAAGAATTGAAGAACATGAAGATGATCTTCTCATTGAAGAAGAAGAACCTAAAGAAGAAGACCCTGAAAAAAGAAGAAATAGATGAGGAAGAAGAAGAGGAGAAAGAACCACCTCATACCCCTTCAAAGATGAAGTTTATCCAAAAATATCATCCAGAAGAGCAGATTATTGGCAATAGAGATGAAGGGAGGCAAACTCGAAGAAGGGTGACCATTACACCAAAGAGAAATGTTATTTCTCTACTATCTATGATAGAACCAAAAACATTTGCAGAAGCAAGGATCCTTGAAGGGTAAAAGCCATGGAAGAAGAAATGTCCCAAATTGAGAAGAACAAGACATGGGAGCTGGTACGTCCTCCAAAGGACAAAAACATAATAGGAACCAAATGGGTGTTCAAAAATAAAATGAATGAGGAAGGACAGGTTATCATAAACAAGGCAAGGCTTGTCTGCAAAGGCTATTCACAAATTGAAGGAATTGACTTTGAAGAGACATTTGCACCAGTAGCTCGTATGGAAGCTATCAGGATGTTCTTGGCATTTGCTTGCTCAAAAGAATTCAAAATCTATCAAATGGACGAGAAATCAACATTTCTAAATGGGGAACTCAAGGAAGAAGTCTACATGGAGCAGCCAGAAGGGTCTGATCTAACAGAAGGAAAGGACTTAGTTTGTAAGTTGAAAAAGGCTTTATATGGGTTGAAACAAGCTCCTAGAGCTTGGTATGCAAGATTGGATCACTATCTACAACAACAAGGCTTCAAAAAGGGAGTGGCTAGAAGTAATCTATACATAAAGACAGATGAAGGTAAGTTACTAGTTACTCTTGTTTATGTCGATGATCTGATTTTTGCCAGCAATAATGATGAAATGAGCCATGAATTTTCTCAAAACATGTCAAAAGAGTTTGAGATGTCAATGATAGGAGAGCTTTCTCACTTCCTTGGACTTCAAGTATCTCAAACCAAGGCAAGATTGTGTATATCTCAAACCAAATATCTGAAAGACATGCTCAAAAGATATGGAATGGAGGACTGTGCACCCATGAGCACACATATGACCACAAACTGCAAATTGAGGAAAGATGATGACTCCCCTCCAGTAGATGCAACTCATTACAGGTCAATAATTGGAGCCCTTCTATACTTAACAGCTACAAGACCAGACATAATGGAGGCAGTAGGAATGGTGGGAAGATTTCAATCTGCTCGCAAACAATCCCATTTATTCGCTGTAAAAAGAATTCTCAGATATCTGAAAGGAACTCCTAATTTCGGTCTTTGGTACCCAAGGAGCTCAACACTGACTGTAACTACATACACCGATGCTGATTGGGCTGGAAGTATAGATAATCGGAAAAGTACTAGTGGAAATGCATTCTTCCTAGGAGACTGGCTCAGCAAAAAACAATGATCCATAGCATTATCCACAGCCGAAGCCGAGTATATTGCTGCAGTAGACTGTTGTACTCAAATACTATGGTTGAAGGAAGCTCTAAAAGATGTCGACAAATGTACAGATCAACCGATTACCATCTATTGTGACAACACAAGTGCTATCAGTCTCAGCGAAAATCCAGTGATGCACTCAAGGACCAAACACATACCAATCAAGTATCATTTCCTCCGTGAGCAAGTAGCTGAACAAAACATCGTCTTGGAATATATCAATACTAAGGAATAGATAGCTGATATTTTCACAAAACCTCTTCCTCGAGAGGCATTCGAACATCTGCGTCAAAAGATGGGGGTTATTCACAGGGGGAGTCTGTATGCATTCTTTTGCCATTGATGTCAAAGGGGGAGAGGAGAAGAATATTGCCATCAATAACAAAGGGGGAGATTGTTGGACACAGATTGTCATTGATGTCAATATGGCAATATTCAAGGAGCAGACGGAGCCAAGAGGAGTAGAACAGAGGCATAAGGAACAAAGTACAGGAGCAAACAGAGCAAACAAAGGACGCAGACAGCCATTGGAGCAACAAAGGAACAAGCAGAGCCATAAGAGCAAACAGAGCCAAGAGGAGCAGACAAAGCAACTAGAGGAACTAACAGAGTACACAGAGCTATCGGAGGAGCCAAGAGGAGCAAACAGAGCCACCACAGGAGCTAACAGAGCACACAAAGCTATCGGAGGAGCCAAGAGGAGCAGACAGAGCCACCACAAGAGCTAACAGAGCACAGAGCAGTCAGAGCCATAGGAGGAAGCAATCATAGCAAAGGAGGTATATTGGAGCCAAGAGGAGCCACATATGTATATGTCATATATATATGCCAAAGAAGAGGAGCACATAGAGAAAACAAAGCCATCAGAGAGCTTAAAGCTATCGGAGGAGCCAAGAAGAGCAGACAGAGCCACCATAAGAGCTAAAAGAGCACAGAGCAGTCAGAGCCATAGGAGGAAGCAATCAGAGCAAGGAGGCATATTGGAGCCAAGAGGAGCCACATATGTATATGTCATATATATATGCCAAAGAAGAGGAGCACATAGAGCAAACAAAGCCATCAGAGAGCTTATATGCATGCATTTAACAGCAAACGAGTTATCGGAAGCCGAACTCATATATATATATATATATATATATAATATATACTTTATCGGCCCATCAAACCCATATATGCATGCTTTAACACTATCGGCGAGCAAAACTATGCAATAAGGAAAATACACTATCAGTGCAGACTCTCGGCAATACACTATTGGAGGCGGATTGCTGACTTGTAACTTTATACATGGGGCAGTGAGTCATATCGGGTCCGGTACATATATATCATATCGCATCGACATTTTGGAGCGGAGGTAATACATGTTTAGCGGCCCCTTTCTTGTGCCGATCGTATAGATCAATATATATATATATATATATATATTATATATATATATATATATTATATATGCGGATCCGATGCAATATCACAATTGAATTAATATAATACCGCGTCCAGTGGAGGATCGGCCGTCGGCCATTGGCGATGCCATGATCTCAACATATAAAGGACCTCCGAGAGACACGAATCGCCGATTTCAATTTAAGCACGAACTCGATACAAAAATAGATGCGAGTGTAATATATCCTGAAGTCCGCCCTTTAGTCTTTTCGATTTTTGCCCATGTTTCCTATGTAATCGAATTTTTTGGCTTGCGTAGGGTTTTTAGGCCGAAAGGCCTATGATAACTACTCCGATGATTAAGGAGGCTAAACGTCAGTTAAATGGGGTGCATCATGGCGATGGAGATTGCAATTGGGGCATAACACCTCCATTAAACTTTAAAATTATGTGTATGCCTGCAATCATTGTCAAAAGGAGCATTGTTACAGTTAATCGGGAAGATGTGTAGTCCGTGGATTATTTGGATCTCTCTAATGAATCTATGTGTCCCCAAAAGAGTCGATGAACTTGTAGAGCGCAGAGGAAGCCACAGTGACCAAGGAGGAAGCCCAAGAGGTGATGTAAGCAGAAAAGATCAGTCAGAGGTGCCTAAAACACATAAAAATAGAAACACAAGGAGAAGTGTGGGTTGTTGAATGTATAGTCTGTAAGAGAGGAAGCTGAAGAATAGGCAAGAGGCAGGAGAGACCAGAGAAGCAGGAGAACTGGAGAAAGTCAGAAGCTGAGCAGTGTTGGGTGCAGAAAACTGCAGCAAAACAGTTGATACTATGTTTGGGTTGGAGCCCAAGAGGTTGGAGCCTCACTGAAGTCCAAGTTGGAGCTTGGCAACGATTGCAACCAGTTATATAATATATTTTATATATATATATATATATATATATATATTGTAATTATTTCATTGCACTGTATTTGTGTTAATAAAAGCATTAATTCTAGCTATTTGTTTCTGTGTTTCATATATATATATGTGTGTGTGTGTGTGTGTGCGCTTTTGGTAACAACAAGAACAACAAAAAAAAGGAAATACGAGTTCACCCCCCCTCTCAGTATTTCCAACAGTTCATGCATGTCTTGAGGAAAAACATAGTTGAAATGGTTATCTGGCTTGATCCAACCATCATTTATTCCAATAGTTCAGAGAGCAATATTGAAGATTATATGTTACCAGGCATCTCCGAGTTGCAACCTAGGAGAGTTTCCTAGAGTGATAACAGGTACTGGGTTGTGTGTTAGTTGTGGAAACCATACTATGTGAGCCTTATACAAGCTTTAGTCTCAGAAAAAAATTTCAGATGAGACCTTCCTTTTCATGGAGATTGAAAATGCCAGTGTTGGACTACAACGTGTTAGTTTTTGGTAGCATCGGATGTGCTCTAGCCATGAAAATTGGTAGAGAGACTAAGGCACATGAGTTCTAAAGAACCTAGAAACTGTTTGGTGAAATTACACCCGGATTGTATTTTATTAAAATAATTAATATTTTTAATGGGGTTCCTAAGTCTAAACTAAGGAAAATTAAAGTATTAATGGGTATTAGTCAAAATATGGGTGAGAATGTTCTCGAAAGCAGATCAAGTCAAGTTTTTAATCTTAGCCGTTGATTAGAGACTTAATCTCGTCCGTTGAAGTCTCAACAAGAAAAGTATAAGAAGGCTTGGGGTTTATTCAGAAACACAACGAAAGAACGATTGATCTAGAGTTCGAAATTTCTGGGGCTTGGAAGCTAAGAAATTCGAACTAAGTGATCATTTTGCAGTAGAGGGGCACGGATAGTTCGGGAATAGTGGGCAAAGAGGTAAAGATCCACCAGTGGAGGCAGCGTAACACCTAGAGGGATTGACGTTGGGCCAGTCTGGGCCCATGCAGGCTTGACGCGGAGCCAGAAGGGCCAGCCCAGAAGGGAAGTTGCTTTCACCCAGAAATCCAGAACTGTCGGGGAGCTGCCAGATCAGTCGAGAGAGGTTGATGCAGAAGATACAAGAGGAAGAAGAGATAGTGCAAGATTGGCGCAGAGCCTCTTTGGCTGACGCAAGGCCAGCGCAAAGATTGCTGGGGGTTTGCTAATTCTGCTGTCGAATCCGCCGAAAACTGCCAAGTGAAATGAGGTAATATCACTCAGTTTTCCGCCATTATATTTTTCTCTGTAACTGGATTGCCAGAAGGGCATCCAACATTGTTTTTAGAACTACTGCTTAATAATATAAAACCCTCAGAGCTGTTGCATCGGTTTTCCTGCATTGGGTTTTTCTAGGGACTGTTTTGTCCAAAAATAACAGTGTCCTATGTATCTTGTTCTTTGCTCAATTTCTTGTTTCATGTCATCAAATTAAATTGCTGTATGTTGTGGAAGTAATTTACTTCAGTATTTTTCAGAAAATAACTTGATAATTATATTAAAATCAAGTAGGAGAAGTAAATTCAGTTTTGCTGCAGTAGGGGTTCCTTGAGTATAGGAATTTTCACATGGTATTAGAGGATTGATTTTGAAACAGGAAGAGCAAATCCAATGCTGAGCAGAGAGGCCAATATCTAAATTTGGCAGCAATTTGAATCCCTGTAAGGACTGAGTTGATGTAAAGGACCATTTCTGATTCTATAACGATTTACTGAACTGTAAATATTGTAAAGAGTTTCTATAGAGCTATCTATCCTAAACAAAGTATGAGACTTTAAGAAAATTTTCTATTCTAAACTTATGCAAAAACTTCATATGACTAATTGCTTGATTCGATGATAAGTACTTACTTGGTCTGCTGCGGATGTCTGCTACAAATGAAAAATGTTTCAGGACTCCTCCAGTTTGCTCCCGTTTACCAAATGACCGAAACCACCCAGCCAAACTGAGCAGAACCTCGCTACTCAGTCTAGTAAACTTCTCAGTTGAAGCAGACTGTTCCCCGTGCCCAGAAACCTCAAAACAAGCAAGGCCCAACTGTTCCTGATGATTAACAAACTCTGTGTATAAGATTTTCTCCTGTTTTTCTCCCCCTTGCCTCCAACCGTCCCTTCCTTCTTATAATTTTCTATTTACCGACATCCTCCATCACCGTGTCAAAATTATGATACATGTCGATTGTTATAAACAAAATTTTATTTTATTTTATTTGCATATCTTAATTTGAAATAAAGTTTATTTATTTATTTTAATAATTTAATTTTAATTTATTTAATTTATAATTTATAATTTTATTAATTTTATTTAATTTCATAAATATTAATTTATTCTAAGTGGGTCATTACAATCCCCTTGAAGAGATTGCACAGTCCTTGCCATGAAAGCAGAGATTCTGAGGAAATCTCTCTCTGAGAGAGCCGACAGAAAGGTATGATTTCCGCTTCGTGAGCTTACAAAGGCAAAGGGAGTGACGCAGACCTCAACGCAGTGCTTGAAGGGCACAGTTTTTGTTGGGGCAAAAATCCGTCGGAAAAGAGCGAAGACACATAGAAGGGGAATTTTCTCCTCAAAGGACTTTTCTCACCAAAAGTTCGAATTTTTCACTTGTCGAGCAGCAGACTAGTGCTGCACAGTGACTAGAGGAGTCAATTCGACAATTTGGATGAGATGGCATCACATGGGCTCAGAGATCAGGATAGGTTGGAAAGAGCTTCCAACTATGTCATATGGAAGACCAGGATCTTAATTGTTGTGGAGGAATACGATCTCAAAGCTTACGTCAAGAGTGTTGTGGTTGTTCCCGCGGACAAGATCAAAAGAAGAAGTACAAGGCCGAGCAGGCACAGGCGAAGAGGTACATACTCGATGGAGTTCGAGTTCATGTGGTCTCACGCTTGCAGGGCAAAGATATAGCCTGAGAAATGTGGGAAGCTTTGTCTTCACTGTATGAAGGTTCTTCCGAACAGCGGAAGATGTACTTAGAACAAAAGTTGCAACAAACATTGATGCAGAAGAGAGAAGGGGTTAACTCCTATCTTCAACGTCTTTAGGACACCAGAGACCAGCTTGCTGCAGTGGGGTCTACTCCTCAGTCTACCGCGATGGGTAAGGATAGCCCTGATGGAGTCTCGGATGAATGGAAAGCCTTCATCCAAAGTATATTGGGTAGGGAAAGACTACTTTCATGGGAGGAGATGTGGGCAGCCCTTCAACAGGAAGAATTAAGGAGGGATCTGGTTAAGGTCAACCTCAATGGTAGCAGTGGGAGTGGAACGAAGACCAAGGAGGAGGAGGAGAACACAGCTCTAGCATCAAAGGGATAGTAGAAGCAGAAGCGGAAGAAGGACATTTTGAAGGTGAAATGTTTCAGATGTGACGAGATGGGCCACTTTGCATCCCAGTGTCCTTTGAAGCAAAAGGATAAGGATGAGAAACATGATCCTAAGGCTGCTCCAACAAAAATTGACGAAGATGAGTTTTCTATGAATGCCCACGCATCTCCAGGAGGGAAATGGGGCGATATAGAACTGTAGTCGGGAGGACTACATGTGGGCAGGATCCTTGAGGAACCCACCTCTTAGATCAATTCCTTGCTATGGGAGCCCGAGTTTCAACAATGGCGAGATAGACTTAGTGTCAGATGATGTAGTGGGTTGGCTGGAGAGAGATGCAGTAGCCTGAGACCAAAGATTGATCATTGCAGAGCAAGGTTGGCAGCAATGCAAAAGATTCAGAGGGTCAGAGACTAGTAGCAGTCAAATTCCAACATTCACATGGTATTATGTTGAACACAGTTAGTTCAGTAATTTTGGGTGTTTTTCAGTTGCTTCTCTCAGCAACTGAGTTGCAGTACAAATGCAGTGTTAATAGTGGCAGTGCTAGCAGCATAACAGATGCAACATTTTTAGAGGGAGTTGTAGTACAAATGCAGCAATGGCAGTGGCAGTGTCATGGGCAGCAGTACAGTAGCAGCGGTAGCATAGTGTTGATGGCAGAAACAGTGCGGAAAGGAGGTGCTTCAAAGACAAAGCAACATGCAGTTGGACATTGTTGCTAGAGCACATTCCTCGCTAAGAGGGAGTTTGCTTTTGGTAGCATCGAATGTACTCTAGCCATGAAAATTGGTGGAGAGGCTAAGGCACATGAGTTCTAAAGAACCCAGAAATCGTTTGGTGAAATTCCACCCGGATTGTATTTTATTAAAATAATTAATATTTTTAATGGGGTTCCTAAGTCTAAACTTAGGAAAATTAAAGTTTTAATGGGTATTAATCAAAATATGTGTGAGAATGTTCTAGAAAGCGGATCAAGTCAAGTTTTTAATCTTATCCATTGATTAGAGACTTAATCTTGGCCGTTGAAGTCTCAACGAGAAAAGTATAAGGAGGCTTGGGGTTCATTCAGAAACACATCGAAAGAACGAATTAATCTAGAGTTCAAAATTTATGGGGCTTGGAAGCTGAGAAATTCGAACTAAGTGATCATTCTGGAGCAGAGGGGCAACACCTAGAGGGACTGACATTGGGCCAATCTAGGCCCACGCAGGCTTGACACAGAGCCAAAAGGAACAACACAAAAGGGAAGTTGCCTTCATGCAGAAATACGGAACGGTCGGGGAGCTGCCAGATCAGTCGGGAGAGGTTGACACAGAAGCTCCAAGAGGCAGAAGAGATGACGCAGAGCCTACGCAGGGCCAATGCAGAGATAGTCGAGGGTTTGCCAGTTTTGTTGCCGGATCAGCTGGAAACTATCGGGTGAAGTGAGGTAATCTCACTCAATTTTCCGCCATTATATTTTTCTCTGTAATTGGATTGTCGGGAGGGAATCCAACATTGTATTTAGAACTACTGCTTAATAATATAAAATCCTCAAAGTTGTTGCACCAGTGTTTCCACATTGGGTTTTTCCAGGGACTATTTTGTCCAAAAATAACAGTGTCCTATGTATCTTGTTCTTTTCTCAATTTCTTGTTTCATTTAATCAATTTAAATTGGTGTAGGTTGTAGAAGTAATTTACTTCAGTATTTTTTAGAAAATAACTTGATAATGTATATTAAAATCAAGTAGGAGAAGTAAATTCAGTTTGTTGCAATAGGGGTTCCTTGAGTATAGGAATTTTCACACAACAGGCCTCCTTTGTTGGACAGAAATGGAGAACTTTGTCTAAAATCAAACCAACACAATCTTGACCAACTTAAGCAATCCATAATCAATCACGTATATCCTAATTATAGTGCAATTTGGATTATTGGTCATATTCTTTCAGTGTTCAAAATTCTAGAATGTTTGTCGGAAAAAATTCTACTGTTTTCTCGTTGCCTTTCAATGTCATAGGTTTTAAGTTATGCAATCTATGACATTTTTAATCAACGTGCATGGCATAACTCATGCAATATAGAAATCATATGTATATATTATATAACGTGTTGAACATTAACAAAAAAACTAGGTAGACTTGAGCAGTTGAAGGGGTCAATCCCCTGCCCAAACCCATAGTAAGAAATGCAAGAAAAAAAAAAATTATACTTGCAATAAACAAAAAAAAGACTAGTGATAATTTATTCATGGAAATTTGGTTTTGAGTAACCTAAAATGGGTAGTAATAGTGTAGCATTTTCACTCACTGAATCAGCTAATCTAGGTTGTTGTAGCCCTATTCCCAAATCAGTGAATAAAAGAAATGGCAGCATGAAGAAGTAGCAAACCATATGCTGTAGCAGATGAACATCGAATGGTGGATCTTGCTAAATTACATCAGACTGATTTAGTCTAGAAGGCTGAAAAAATTTGACCTAGGCATTCACAAATGCAATTCAAACTGAAAAAATAGAACATGCTACTTAGGGAAAGTATAGTTTTTATAGTACAGTAGAAGCAAAGGATGAAAAATGCATGAACAGATGATAGTGAAATGTGGAGCTAAGCACTTTTATATGAAATTAGTTTTCAAAATTTGTTGAGCTGAACCCAGGACTGTATACTGTTTCTATTCTCCAGATGGACCTACTTCAAACTGATTTGTGTCAAAACTGTGCTGGGATTGCCCTATTTCTGCCAACGTATTTGAACATTGAGCTAGCTGATTTTTTATGCATATTTGTCAATCTGAGATTATTTGTAGTAATCCTGAGGGATTTAAAATATTTATGTGATTTTGATATGGGTTTGACCTCAGTTTGATTGTTTTTGATGTCTTAGATAACATTACATAAAGCCACCTTTAATGAAATTTTTGGGCAACTTGTATAAGCGTTGCCATAAGGCTGTCTGGTTTGCCTGAGATCATATGCTGACCAAAATAATGACACTTGTAATTGAAGTTAATTCTCCCTTTTTAACCTGGACTTGTATTTTTCCGTGGAACAACATTTATTTAAATCAAATGTATAAGAAGTAATGTAGATAATAAAAATTTTATCGCACTACATTGAAATTAGTTGTATTACTTCATGATACCTTAACTGACTGCTTGAAAGCTGGTTTAATGTAGAGCGCATATCAGTACAACTGAAACAAAATAATGACACATACTTTTGAACTTCTTATGACAATTGCAGGACCACCATTTCTCTTTGCTACAACATGAGACTGAAAAATTACGGACTGCCATAGACAAAATGCAGAGTGAATTGAGGTTGTGACTGTCTCTGCATTTATAAAATGTACTAGGTTTTCACTGTTGCCTATGGCAGACTCTCACTCAATCTTGCCATTTTGACAGATATGAGATTGACAAAGTGACAGCTGGCCAACGTTTAGACTTGAATTTAGAAAGGGGGTAAGGTTTCCTTTATTTTTGGCCAAAGCATAATTATGATGAGGTGCATTTTAGATAACAATTTTAGGCAGTGAAGTGTCTCATGCAAAATCATCACTGACAAATCTTGACCCCACTTTTAGTATCTACAATAATATGTATGTAGATGGTATTTTTGTAAGACAATTGTGTTATATGACCAAACTCTCATGGTTGAGATTGAAGCCTTGTGAGCACTACCTACAGTTGTGCTTCAGAGGTTCAAAATAAAACACCAGAAATTTCAGATACATTACATATTTTTTCTTATAGCAGGGATGCTAATAGTCATTGCAGCAAAAGATGGTCATTTTTCCTTCTGGCCTGGTTTAATTGTAGTTTCCACCCTCTTCATTAGGTTCCACTCCCTTGAGGGCTGTTTGCATGCCTCGAGAATCAAGAAACTGCTTGCTTCTCTCCTTAGTAATATTTACTTGGACAAATATGTATCTCAGTTGCAAGTGGATGAGCTTAGGGAAGCAAGAGCGCAGGTAGTGGCAGCCACGAAGAAGAATAAATGGGCTGTCATGTGTAACCTCTGTACTGCTATATGGAAATCCCTGTGAAAATTTCACCACTGAAATTCTTATTACAACAACTGGAATTAATTCTTCTAACTGATAAATTAATTATTCAATTTATTGCTACGGCAACAACAAATTAATTACACTGCAATCTTCACAAATAAAAAATATTGTGGAAAGTATTAGCACTGGAAACTGAGAAATACTAGCACATACACAATAAATTTGACAGTTATTTTTGGACAAATGTCCCCAGAAAAATCCAACTTGGGAAAACCGGTGCAGCAACTAATGGTTTTTATTAATAAGTAGCAATGAAATAATCTATGTACAATCTATGGATGCCCAGCTGACTGTCGAATCAACAAAATCTGACAGAAGTAACTAGAGAGAAAATTCTCTCACTCCACAAGCAATTCCAGCACTAGCTCCTCTAGAAAATCTGGTTGTCCAAACCCTTGTGCAAGCCCTCTGCACAGTCCTTGTGCTGCCTCTCGCACATGTGGCTCTGTTCAGCCTCTGATCAAGCCGTCATGCCAGTATCTGTTGCTGGAAGTGACTCTTTGGGCCTCTAGAAGACTTTCTCGGCCTTTGGAAGTTGGATTCAACTTCCTCTCCAGCTAAATCGAACTGCTCTGCTGAAGGTTTTGCGCAGCTTCCACATGGAATACTTCTGCCACTTGTTGTTGCCTCTCTGGATCTGGAAAGCTTCCTCCGCATCACTCTCCTTGCCCCTCTCCCTCTCTCTGCTTCCTTTCTCTGGCTCAAACTCTTTCGGCAATTGTTGCTACTCTCTAGAGGATCGAACTGCCCAAGAAAAATCAATCTCAAGTGTGTTCTCTATCTACCCATCGACTTCTTCTTATAAGCTTTTGTTGGGACTCCAACAGCCAAGCTTAAAACTTAATCAAGGGCTAAGATTACTTCCTAGTCAATCTGTGTGAGTTTCTAGATGATTCGCACCTTTTCAATTAATATTGATGAATTAACCCCTTTTCCTAAGTTTAGACTTCAAAAATATTTAAAAATAGGCTAGTACTCTAAATTAGACACTTCTAGGTGGAATTTCATAAATGCTTTTTGGGTTATGGAGAACTCCTGTGTTTTAGCCTCTCTACAAATTTTCGAGACTAGAACACCTTCGATGCTACAAAAACTAACAGACCCTCTTAGCGAGGAAGGTGTTTTAGTGCTGCACTATGTTACAACACTCTATCTCTGTGTCACCCTTTGTACGTTGTTGATGTCTGGCCACTGTGACTGAATGCTGCTGCACACCAACCACTACGCAACTCTAATGTTGCATTTGTGCTACTGCTAACACTACTATACTGCTTCCAACTCTACATCTGCACTGCAACTCCCTCTCATCTGTTGATGTTGCAACTACAACTACTGCAATTGAGAAGCATCCAAAATACTGAATCAATTGTGTTTGTGTTGCATCTGTCTCCTGAGCATCTGACTGTTACTAGCTTCTGCACTGACCACTGAAGAATCTGTGTTGTTCCTAACTCTGCATTGAGCCACTTGCTCTGCTGTCAACACTACATCTGCACTTCTCAGCACCTCACTACAACTAGTTTGCAACTATCACTCTGGAATCTGACTACATCAACTGACATTGATCCATCCTGCTATTGAATATTGTGGGCCCCTATAACAAGGTAATAATCCATGAGGAGGACACCTCAATGGACCCTGCCCAAACTCTGCAAGTCAGGGACTATAGCTCCATATCGCCCCACCTCACTTCTGGAGGTATAGCTGCAAACATCTTCCTCCAGCCTGGAGGACAAGTTATCTATTTTTGTGGAGGTTGTCGCTTGGTCTCGCTTCTTCTGCTTGTCCTTCTTCCTGAGAGGACACTAGGTACTATATGTTGATTTCTGGTAGCATCGAATGTGCTCTAAGCCTCAAAATTTGGAGGGAGGCTTGGAAACATGTATTCCACAATACCCAGAAACCGTTTTGGGAAATTCCACTTGGAGACTGTGTTATTAAAATAATTAATTATTTTTAATGGGTGCCTAAGTCTAAACTTAGGAAATTAAAATAATTAAAGGGTATTAATCAAACTGTGGGTGAAACTTCTAGAAGAAGACGAGGATCAAACCAAAATGATCTGAGCCATTGATTAGAGTCTAATTTGGGTTGTTGATTCTCAACTCAAGGATTATAAGAGGAGGCTTAATGGGCATTTGGAAAACACATCGAGTGAGAGATCAAGAGATTGAATTTCTCAGAGAGGGCAGTGCAACAGTTGCAAGAGAGAAGATCAAAGTGATTTCTTGCAGTGAGGGTCAGGGATAGTTCCAGTTGGAGAGTTTCCTGATCCAGAAATACGTCGCAGAGGAGGCAGAGAGAGATCCAAAAGAGGCAGTGCAGAGCTTCAAAGGGAGTTCGAATTCCAGCTAGGAGAGACGAGTTTCAGTGCAAGAAGTTGAGGTGTGAGACTGAAAGGCCTGAAGTTCAAATCTCCAGACAGCAGGAGATACGGGAGAGGTGACGCACATCCCTAGAGAGGCTAATGCAGTAGCTGGCAGAACCAGCGTGGGAACAGCAATCCAGGGCCTGGATCAGCGTTGGATCACCAATGATAGTGTGAGGTATTTTGCACTCGTCTTCTACCAGTCAGATTCTCTGTATTGGATTGCCAGCAAGGCATCCAAAGATTGTGTTCAGAAAACTATTGCTTAATAATACAAACCCTCAGTTGTTGCACCAGCTTTCCTGCATTGGATTTTTCCAGGGACATTTGTCCAAAAATAACAGTGTAATGTGTTGTGTATTTCTTTCTTGCTCACTTTTTTGTTTCCTCAGATAATTTTAATTGGTGAAGGTTGTAGTGTATTAGTTTCAGTATTTGTTGTAGAAAGTCGTAGATAATTTGTTCAATAATTAACAAATAGAAAGAACTTAATCAGTTGCTACAGTGGAAATTTGGGTCTTCCAAATTTTCACACTATAGTGGCCAAACTCACCACACCTTAAGCACTTGACCTTAGATAGGTCCTTCTTCTTCTTCTTCTCCCCCTGTCCTTGACTGGGACCTTTAATTCTAGGGCCACTTCTCCTCTTCCTTCTCACCCTTCACGCCCTTGTTGTTGCTTTCGCTAATGGTGCTCTTTAATAAAGCTCGCCTCAACTCCTCCTACTGTAGGTATGACCACATCTTGTCCCATGTAGGCAATTTGTCTCGGCCCAAGATATTTTGGACAAAGCCTTACCACTCTTCTGAGACACTCTTCAGTGCCAACCGTACAAGCTCTGATGGTTGAGTTGCCTACCCAATGGCTGCAAGTTGATCATGGACCACCTGAATCCTGGTGAGGACGGGATCTATGCCTTCAACCTTCTGCATCCTTATGCTCCTCAACTTTTCTTGCAAGAACATCTTCTGCTACTTGGAAGTATTCTGATATAGCAGGTCGAGAGCGTCCCACATCTCCTTGGCAATATTCTTGTCAAATATATGCGAGACTATATTGTTGAAGTTTCTAAGTATACTTAGTTAGAAACCCTCCATGCACTTTATCTGATTTATTCCTACCTACTTTTTATTTTACTTAACAAGTTATTTACAATGTAAATACTGAAAATAAACATTAGTGCATCTCAACATATTACAGATCAACAACTAAAGGAAACAAAAACAATCACACCATATGACACCATTATTTTTGGACCAATGTCCCCGGAAAAACCCAATGTGGGAAAATCGATGCGGCTATCTGAGGGTTTTCTTATTAAACAATATCAGAGTACAATCTGGATGCCAAAACTGGCCTACCCAATAGAGAATTTCCTTGGCAGTAATACCTCTCAGTTTGACACAAATCTCTTGGTTGAAACCCTAGATAATCCTTCCGGCAGCTCCTCAACACCAATATTCCCCAGAAACCCCAATGTCAGCCTTTTCTGGACTGCGTCAGCCCCTCTCTGCCCAACGTTGGCCTTGTTTCACCTCGAATGGGTCTGCATTAGCCTTAAGAGGCCCTGTGTCAACCCTCTAGCCCTCTGCGTCAGCAACGTTGGCCTCTCTGAGGCTCTGCGTAGCTCCCAGCTACTTCTGCGTGGCCCTGCGTGAGCCCTAGCTGGCTCTGCATCACACTCACCGGCTACTGCGCTGCTCTCCCAACACTATCTCTGCCTCTCTGTCTCTCTGTACTCAATGCCCCTCAGCTCCAACTCTTGATCACTAAGTCTATCTCTCTTAGCAAACCCTCCTCTAGAGAATAAAATGATTGATCACTCTGGTGTATTCTCCAAGTGACCCTCAAGCCTCCTCTTATACTTTTCTCGTTGAAATATCAACTACCAAGATTAAGTCCCTAATCAATGACTAAGATTAGATCTGGCTTGATCAATGTCTTTTGGACCATTCTAACACAATTTTATATTAATCCACATTAATATTTTAATTTCCCTAAGTTTAGACTTAGGGACTCCATTAAAAATATTAATTATTTTAATATCTCCTGAACTGTTTAGAATCTTCCCAAACCCTTTCTGGGTATGGGAGATCTCATGTGTCCCAACCTCTCCACCAAATTTCATTGCTAGAGCACATCTGATGCTACCACAAATCAACACTCCCTCTTAGCAAGGACTGTGCTCTAGTAAAACTCCTCACTGAGCATTACTCTAATCACCCGACATCAGTCCCTGTGCTGATGTTAGGCATGCTTCCCACCATCCTCTGCACTGGTGCATCCTGTACTGCTACCCATGGCCCTGCCACTACCACTTTTGCACCCGTACTGCAACTCCCTCTGCATCCGTGTTGTTGTTGGTCCTTTCTCCCAACACTGCATCTGCATTGCACCTCCTCTCATCATGCTACATCATTTTGCCACTGCTGCACTGCAACTCAGTTACTGAGAAGTAAGTAATTGATCTCCCAATCTGACCTCTCTGTTGGGCTAGAAACACCCACTGATGTTGAAGCTCTCTCTGCCGCTGACAAGTGCTCCCTCTCTGACCTCTGCGCTACTACAACAACTCCTTGTATCTCCAACCATTGCACACCTCTCTATGCCATCCTGCACTGGTGCAACACTCCTGTGCCTCTCGCATTGCTGCAGCCTGCTAGCCTCGCGCTATCTTGGGATTCCTGCACTGTAGCTATCTCTGCCACTCCATCTGCATCCATCTCTACCCAACTCAGCTAGTTCTGCTACTCCTCTTTGGGGCTCCCGTAGCAAGGTCTAATCCAAGAGGTTGGGTACCTCGAGGATCCTACCCTTCATCGTCTATAGTCCGCTTGACTACAGCTCGATGTCTCCCCACTTCCGCTCAAGTGGCGCATGTGCACTCATGGCACAATCATCGTCTGTCAAAACTTCCTTCTCTTCCCTTGCTGGCGTTGCGTTAGTCTCGGAAGACTCTCCCATACTCTTCTTCCTTGGACACTGGGTCGCATAATGACCTAGCTCCCCATAGTGGAAGCACTTGAGAGATCCTTCTTCTTCCACTTTTCTTGCTTTCCCTCAGATTCTAGGGCAGCATCTTCCTCATCCTGTTTGAATTCGATCCCCTTGTTGCTGCTACCCGTCTTTGACTGCCGTCTGATCTCTTCCCAGTGAAGAGCTGCCCACATATCGTCCCAAGGTAGGAGAGTCCCTCTGCCCAGTATACTCTGGAAAAATACCTCCTAGTCTTCTAAGACAGCGTTTAGGGTTGTCCCCACCATCAACTCCTGATCCGGCGTGGCTTCTATAGCAATCAACTGATCTCGGATCTCATTCAGTCCTCCGAGGAAGGTGTTAATCAGTTCTCCCTTCTTCATCTGATACAACCTCAACTGATTCTCAAGTAACATTCTTCTCTGCATAGAAGTATGCTGGTACAATTTCTTGAGGGCCTTCCATATCTCATATGTCGTTTCCTTCTCGGCAATTTGTGGTACTACATGGTCCTTGAACCCATCAAGGATGATGCTCTTGGCCCTCGCCATTACCTCCTTGTACTTGTCATTATCATTGGGGTCGACTGGGATAGCTATAACCTTCAAGGTGAAGTTCTTGACACAATTCCTGTCAAGTACGGATAAGATTTTGGCTTTCCAGACTGCGAAGTTCAACGCTCCATCTAGTCTATCCTAGTCTCTTACTCCGTGTAGTGCCATGATGCTCTTCTACTTCCCTCCTGGAAGTTCTCTTCTGGACTCCCTCTGAGTCCCGATTTCCCTCCTAGAAATCCTTCTCGCGCTGTTGAGATGCCCCCTACTCTGATCGTCTTGTGCAACTTCACCACTGATCCGGGTTCCTCGGCTAGAAACCCTCGGTAGCAACTCCCTCCTCTTGGCCTTGCTCTGCCAGGTACAATTCTGACTACAATACCTCACCAGATCCACTCTGCAATATTCCCACAGCCTTCTAAACCCCAGCAACTTGAAGGTGAGAGCTCCTAGGCTCTGCGCAATCCCGGCACCAGCAACCCGGCCTCCTCAACCAACTGATCAGCCCTCCCAACTTCTATGTGGCTCTGCGTGAGGCTCCCTTTGCCTTCCTTGGCCTCTGCGCTGCCTCTTCTCGGCTCACCCTTGATGACGCAGGCACTACGTCACCCTTCCCTTGTTGTTGCTCTGCTAGAAACAGCTTCTGTCACCTTGGGATAGCTGTTTTCTGATGCTATTGCTTCGCTCAGCTAATGTCCTCAGTGCGCCTGTGATCTGCAATCACCCTCTAATACCATGTTGAAGTTTCTAAGCCTACTTAGTTAGAAACCCTCCATGCACTTTATCTAATTTATTCCTACCGACTTGTTATTTTACTTAACAAGTTATTTACAATGTAAAAAATGAAAATGAACACTATTGCATGCTCAACATATTACAAATCAACAACTAGAGGAAATAGAAACAATCACACCATATGACACCATTATTTTTGGACCAATGTCCCCGGAAAAACCCAATGTGGAAAAATGGTGCAGCTATCTGAGGGTTTTCTTATTAAGCAATATTAGAGTACAACTTGGGTACCGAAACTGGCCTACTCAACAGAGAATTTCCTTGGTAGTAATACCCCTCAGTTTGAGACAAATCTTCTGGTTGCAACCCTAGATAATCCTTCTGGCAGCTCCTTAGCACCAATCTTCCCTAGAAACCCCAGCGTCAGCCTTTTCTGGACTGCACCAGCCCCTTTTTGCCCAATGTTGGCCCTGCGTCACCCCGGATGGGTTTGCGTCAACCTTAGGAGGCCTTGCGTCAACCCTCTGGCCCTCTGCGTCAGCAACACTGGTCTCTCTGAGGCTCTGCGCAGCTCTTGGTTGCCTCTCCGTGGCCCTGCGTGAGCCTTGGCTAGCTCTACATCACACTCCCTAGCTACTGTGCTTCTCTCCCGGCACTATCTTTGCCTCTCTATCTTTCTATTCTCAATGCCCCTCAGCTGCAACTCCCGATCACTAAGTCTATCTCTCTTAGCAAACCCCGCTCTAGGGAATAGAATGACTGATCACTCTAGTGTATTCTCCAAAGTGACCCTCAAGCCTCCTCTTATACTTTTCTTGTTGACATATCAACGGCCAAGATTAAGTCCCTAATCGATGACTAAGATTAGATCTCGCTTGATCCATGTCTTTTGGACCATTCTAACACAGTTTTATATTAATCCACATTAATTTTTTAATTTCCCTAAGTTTAGACTTAGGGACTCCATTAAAAATATTAATTATTTTAATATCTCCTGAACTGTTTAGAATCTGCCCAACCCCTTTCTGGGTATTGGAGATCTCATGTGCCCCAACCTCTCCACTAAATTTCGTGGCTAGAGCACATCCAATGCTACGACAAATCAACATATATGGTCTCGGACTCAATCCAAGATCATTTGCTTCACCTTTGCCATCTCTTTCATGTACTCCTTCAGCTGATCTGGATCCTGGGGTACTGCCACCACATTCTCTGCGTAGGTCTTCAAGCCATATTCATCCAATAAGAAGGACATCCTAGCCTTTCATATGACATAGTTGGAGGCTCCCTCCATCCTATCCTGATCTCTGAGCCCAACTGTGGCCATTTCTGAATCTGATCGAAAATCTCCCTCTTCCTCTGCTCGATTGCTAAATCTACTACTCGCACTTCCTTATGGAGTGAGAAAAATTGCCTGCAGCAACTACCAGTTGCAACTGGGAAAATCAGATTTCAAGGCTAGAAACCCTATGAGAGAAATTTTCTTTATGTGCTCTTCTTTTTCCACCTACTGTTGATTTTGTTGCTGCAAATCCCTTTTGCACCCAAGAAAGGAATCTGCTCAGCGAAAAAATAGATTTGCTTCACCAGAAATACTTCCTGGCTTCACTATTGCCTGCTAGAACTGCTTCTAGGCTCTACAAATTCTTCCTACCAACTGCATTGGAAAAGTCGAACCCTCTTCCCAACAATTCAATCTGCTAAGCCAGCCTCTGCGCAAATCTAGAAATCGTACTGCCAGACTCCCTCTTAATCTAGACGATTTTAGCCTTTCACTTATGAGCTTCTCGCCTAATCAAAATCGCTCTGATACCATGTGAAAATTTCACCACTGAAATTCTTATTGCAGCAATAGGAAATGCTTCTAACTCATAAATTAATTATTCAGTTTATTGCTACGACAACAACGAATTAATCACACTGCATTTTTCACAAATAAAAAATATTGTGGAAAATAATAGCGCTGGAAACTGACAAATACTAGCACACACAATAAATTTGACACAATTATTTTTGGACAATGTCCCTAAAAAAACCCAATTTGTGAAAACCAGTGCAGTAACTGAGGGTTTTTATTATTAAGCGGCAGTGAAATAATCTTAGTACAATCTATGGATGCCTAGCTAGCTATCAAATCAACAAGTATCTGACATAAATAATTAGAGAGAAAATTCTCTCACTCCACAAGCAATCCCGAATTTGGCTCCTCCGGAAAATTTGGCCATTCAAACCCTTGCACAACCCCTCTGCGCGGTCCTTACACTGCCTCTCGCATGTGTGGTTTTGTTCAGCCTATGATCATGCTGCCGTGCTTGTCTCTACTACTGGAAGTGACTCTGGGTCTTTGGAAGACTTTCCCAGCCTCTGGAAGCTTAATCAACTTCCTCTCGAGCTAAATCGAACTGCTCTGTTGAAGCTTCTGCATAGCCCTTAAACAGCTTGTGTGGAATACTTCTGCCACTTCTTGTTGCCTCTCCGGATCCAGAAAACTTCCTCTAGATCATTGCCCTTGCCCCTCTCTGTCTCTACTTCCCTTCTCTGGCTCGAACTCTTCTAGCAACTACTGCTGCTCTCTGGAGGATCGAACTGCCCAAGGAAAATCGATCTCAAGTGTGTGTTCTCTATCTACCCATCGATCTCAAGTGTGTGTTCTCTATCTACCCATCGACTTTTTCTTATAATCTTCTATTGGGACTCCAATGGCCAAGATTAAAACTTAATCAAGGTCTAAGATTATTTCCTAGTCTATCCATGTGAGTTTCTAGATGATTCACACATTTTCCTATGTTTAGACTTAGGAAATATTAAAAATTAGGGTAATAATCTAATTGAGACACTTCTAGGTGGAATTTCCAAAAACACTTTCTAAATTATGGAGAATTCTTGTGTTTTAGCCTCTCCATAAGATTTCGAGACTGGAACACCTTTGATAAATAACAATCTCCACATCCAAGGTGGTCATGGATGTGGCAAAGCCAAATCATGGTGACAATGGGCTAGAGAGGAGGTGGCTACTATTTCTATTGGATGGGAGAATTGCAGTGGCTCCACAAGTATTCCCGTGGTACTTTTTGTGATGTGTTGGTTGTTGTTGCAAAATCTAGCAAGTCTTGGAGAGGGGTACCCTACAAGGCTATTACTATGTTAGTTTCTATAGCATCGCTGTTCTAGCCACGAAATTTGGTGAAGAGGTTAGAATACATGAGATCTCAAAAACCCAGAAATCGTTTCTGAAAATTCCACTTAGAGATGACTTGATCAGATTATTAACCATTTTTTTAATGTTTCCCAAGTCTAAACTTAAGAAAACTGGTTAATTAATCAGAATTAATTAAGTCAAGGTGATAATTCTATAGGAACTCACACGGATCGATTCAGAAATGATCTAAGCAATCGATTAAGATTTAATCTTGGTCGTTGGAGTCCCAACAGGAGGATATAAGAAGGGATCGATGTGGTGATGGAGAATACAACAAAGTCACTTGGAGAATTCGGTTTGCCAAAGTAGCAACAGTCAGTTGTTGGAGAGTTCAAGCTTCAATGAGGAAGCAGAGACAGTGATTTGGAGGAAGTTTTCCAGATCCGGAGAGGCAACAGCGAGCCCGAGTTATTCCCAGTGAGGTAGTGCAAAGGACTGCGTAGTTGCTTCAAAAAAGTAATTTGATTTGGCTAGAGGAAAAATCGATTTAGCTTCCAGAGGTCGGGAAAGTCTTCCAAAGGGCTAGAGAATCAGTTTCCTCGGTAGAGATAGGCAAAACGACTTCATCAGAGGCAATTCCAGGCGTAGACATCCAATGGTCTGTGCAAGCATTGCAGAGAGGCTGACGGAAAGAGTCCAGGAGGATGAATTTTCTCAAGGGAAGTTGTGTCAGGGTTGCTTGTGTAAGAAGGGAAATTCCCTTAAATAATTTTGGCCAGATTTTCTTGTTGTTTGGATTGTGAATTGGGCATCCATAGATTGTTCTCATAATTCACTATTGCTTAATAATAAAACCCTCATCTACTGCAATGGTTTTCCCAAGATGGGTTTTTCCGAGGACATTTGTCCAAAACTAACTATCATTTTTATGTGTGTGTGTGCTAGTATTTTTCTCAATTATTATTTCTGTTGTATTTTATTTGTGAAGGTTGCAGTGTGATTTATTTGATATTTGTCATAGCAAATAAATTGTTAAAATAATTAACAATTAGAAAAATAAATTCCAGTTGCTACAATAAGATTTCAGTTATGAAATTTTCACATGGTATTAGAGCGTAAGGGATCAACCAGGGAGCTCAGAAGCAAAAGGGGGAATTTTGTTGTTTAGTAGGAGCAGTAGGCAGAAATTCTTAGAGGTAGCGCGGTGCTCAGACAGGCAGGCTGAATTGCTGGGGCAGGAATTTGATTGTCAGTTGTAAGGTTACAGAAAAGTCGAGTTACGTAGGTTAGTGATTCCAACAGTCAGAGGGAGTAACAGCAGCTCAGATTTTCGCTGAGCAGATATCTGGTTGGACATAGAGGGTTTTGCAGTAGCTTGCGGTAGTAAAATCAACGTTGGGTGGAAGAGAAAAGCAGACAACAGAGTAAAAATTTCTCTCAGGGAACTTTGAGTCTCAGAAGTTTGATTTTTCCAAGCAGAGGGCAGTAGAAGCTAGCAGATTTCTGCATTCCAAGAGGAAGTGCGAGTAGCAAAGCAGCAGCCAAGCAGAGGGAAAGAGGGAGTTTTCAACTTGATCAAAGATGGCCACAACGGAGCTTAGAGATCAAGATAGGTTGGATGGAGCTTCCAACTACGTCATTTGAAACGCTAGGATATCTTTCTAGATGAATATGGCCTGAAAACCTACACAGATAATGTGGTGGCAATTCCCCAGGATGCAGACCAGCTCAAGGAATACAGGAAGGAAATGGCAAAAGCGAAGCGGTTGATCCTATATGGAGTCCGGGATCATATAGTCTCGCAAATAGTGGCCAAGGGAACGACCAAAGAGATGTGGGATGCTCTCTCCACGCTATACCAAGGTACTTCCAAGCAGGGGAAGATGTTCCTGGAAGAAAAGTTGAGATGCATTAGGATGCAGAAGGGGGAAGGTATAGATCCCTTTCTCACCAAGATTCAGGAGGCCTGAGACCAACTTGCAATTGTTGGGGCAACACCTCAACCTTCAGAGTTAGTAAGGTTGCCACTAAATAGTGTCTTCGTCCAAAGTATATTGGGCAGAGACATGCTACTAGGATGGGACAGAATGTGGGCTGACTTGCAGCAGGAGGAGTTGAGGCGATCTCTTTTAAAGAGCTCCATTAGTGGCAGCGGATCGAAGGGTGTGAAGGAGTAGGAGAATGTGGCCCTTGCATCAAAGTGTCCTAGTCAAGGGCAGGGGAAGTAGAAGAAGAAGAAGAAGGACCTATCTAAGGTCAAGTGTTTCAGGTGTGGCGAGTTTGGCCACTATAGTACCTAGTGTCCTCTCAGAAAGAAGGACAAGCAGGAGAAGCAGGACCAGGCAGCAGCACATGCTGAGATAGATAGGTTGTCCTCCAAGTTGGAGGAAGACTTTTCGATAATGACAGCCATACCTCCAAGAGTGAGGTGGGGGGACTTGGAGTTGTTGCCCCAGAGAGCTACAGAGATTGGACAGGGTCCCTGAAGAGTCCACCTTGTTCACCACTGGAGTGGCGCCTGAAGAGTTTTTGAAGACTAAATGCCCAAGGATGTACTAAAGGCTGCTTGTAGCATCAAAGATCATCATATCACTAGATTTTTTCAACTCTACTTTTTCTTCTCATCTGCTTCTATTGTACCCGGATTCCACAAGCCCTACAAGGATGATGTAAAGTGATGCTAGTATAATGAGTTAGAGTCATGTAACAGGCCTAGGTAACTTGAGACCTTGTCATCAAGTGAGTTTAGTTTGGAAGGATTTTTTCACTTGGTTAATTATCAGTTTTCTCCAAGAATTTAATAATTAATTGAGTTTTTTTCCTCCAAGCATACCCCCAAAGTCAAAGTACGGCTTGAAGGTGAGTCTAAGTGTCTAAATTCATTGTATAATACCATACTAGATCACTCGTAAAATTTTGTGGAATTTGGTTAGGTCTAGGGGTCATTTTTTTTATTTTTTTAAATTCCCCCTGGGTGGAAATTTGAATAAAATCTTAATGTCTCATGTAAATAAGTGATGTATAGAGAATTTTTATGGGGTATGTGTGCTCAAAATTACACCTATCACCCTCAACCTTCTACTATGACACACTCTTAGGAGTAAAAAATGTGTTCTAGACCCTCAAAACCCATTTTTTCTAAGTCTAATGGAAAATGTGGCAATAAATTGAGCGAACAATTAAATAAATGGAAAAAAAATATATATATATTCACACATGCTAAATGATGTGGAAATGAGGTGGAAAATCATTGAGGAGTTAAAGTGAAGTTCCAAGGTGATGTGGACTCCTTAAATCAAGAAAAAGACGTGCTACAAAGAAATCAAATTTTATGGAAGGGACCACGAATCTCTCAAAGAAAAAACATTTAATGAGAGGAATTCGAATTGGCTTAATGAGTCATCATTTGGTGTGCTTTGGACTTGGAGTTCTAGTATTGGACTTGGAGTTCCACTAGAGATGAGTGGAGAGAGGTCTCCCACCACTCCACTCCCACATACAATTGTCCCTTCTTCAACGAGTTTTCCTCCTCAAGGATTGTGTGGGCCTCTCTGGAGGAATTCGATTGGCGCTTGGGGGAAATCAAATTGCATGTGGAAGCCTTGGAATTGTCATCATCACACTTGGCACATGGTTTTTCATTGGGATTTGCTCCCATTCTTCTATATAATAGAGCTTTGAGCTCTCATTTTGTATTTTTTGTTACTAGCTATTGTGCTTGTGGAAGCACTGCTACTTTGTACACTTTTCAAGTGTTTCAATAAAAATACTTTGGAGGTCCATTCATGGATGTTCTTCCTTTGGAGCATGGTGCATTGTGAGCTATTGGTATAATCTCTTCTATTTATGTTTTGAGTTATTTCATTTTCCATATACTCTTGTAGACTTGCTAGTGCAAAACTAACTTGTATTAGCATTTGATTTTTGAAGAGGGCTCTAGATATTGAGAGTTCTACTTTATTTTCACATAAAGTTCTAGACGTTTCAATCCATTGTTTGTTTATCTAAATCTATATGGACTAATGTGTTATTGGAGTATTGTATAAGAATTATTTTTGTTGAAACAAGCATGAGGGAAAGTCTTTGGGAGACCAACCCACTCTTGAAGCACCTTCAAAGGAACTCTCATTTGTTATTTGGATTTTCATAATTCATCTTACAGAAAAGTGTTCTTGCAGGGATTCGTTGGACATAGCTTGTATACAAGCAAACCATTTCATAATCAAATCTTTTCAAATAATGTTTCATTGATTTTATATTAACTTCTTGAGAGCATTTTTCTAAACTAAAACAAATGATGGGTTTCACCCCCATCACTTGATTTGGTTTCTTGTACACTATTTGTATTATATTTATTTGTTTCACATGTTCTCTCTACACTAATGGTCTCTTGATTTTGCAGCTTTAAGTTGAAGTGTTGGTGACAAGAGTATTGAAGAAAAATCACTCAAACTCTAACCATTGTCTTGTAGGACCTCCCAAGTTTATTCGAAGTTCATCTTCTAGGAGGCTGTGGGCATAGAAGGGTAGCTCCTCTCTCTTGCAAAGCTTCGTTCACCATTGGAGGCTAAGATTTGGAATACTAAGAGACATCTAACTTCTTCAATCTTGAGAGCATTCTCATTGTACTTACTTTAACTTCTAATTTTATCTTTCAAGGAAGAAGTCTAGTGCTTGAAGAGCCTCTTATATTGTAAAGATTCCTCTTGAAGTTTTACTTGAGACCTTTTGGGAAGGTTTCTCATATTTGTAACAATCTAATAAAAAACTTAGTTTTTCTTATGGAAGCTTGGGTTTCACCCAAGGCATCATTTTCTCTTTATTTAGAAGGATAAACATGTGGGTGGATTGATCTTGCATTTTATTTCTTAGCTTTCATTTTTTGCATGCCTTAAGACTTAACATAATCTCACCATCACAATCTAACTTTCTAAATTTAATTTGGCTACAAGTTCCCATTTCATGCATTTGAAGTTTTGCTTTTAAGTAAAATTTGGAATTTCACTTTTTGAGCAACTTACTTCATTATATGCAAGCATTTCAATTCATGTGGCAAAATTAGATTTAGTTAATTTGACAATTTGCTTCATGCATGCTTGCCTGACTATAGGGCTCATTTGGTTACTTGCTCATTTATTCCAAGTTATTTTCTCACTTTGCAAGCATTTTATACTTTGAAGCTTCATCTCATTTCATTGCTTTAGTTGGCGGATCATTGATATATCATGTGTTAAAACACTTACTTAGAGCAACTTACAATCTTATATGCTAATGAAGCTTATGTTCTTGTATTTTGTACAATTTTTAGCAATTATCTAAGTTATCTCATTGAGCATATTTCCATTTACTTGAAGCATTTCCTTTTACAAGCACTAATAAACTTACTTGCATCTCATTTAGGCATATTAGTATAGTTTCATTTTAACTTAATTTACCTCCAAGTATAAGCTTGGTTGAAAGACATTTCTTAGGGACCCCTTTCTTTCATTGACTTGAGAGACATAGACCCTCTTATGTGGTTAACACAGTGACCTTGTTGTCGTCAAAGCCACAGCCTCTGCAGCGTCAAAGGCAGCGTCAAAGGCATCAGGTGTGTTGGGTAATCGAAGGGAGGTATCGTTAATATAGCCTTGGTTGGCTTTCCTTGGACCCCTTCCACAACTTACATAAAAGACTTGTTTCAAAACAGTCAAAAGAAATGTCACATCTGGAGTAGGCATTTAGATTAAAATTAACTAAGATAATAACAAATTTTACTATTTTACTTGCAAATTATTTTATGTACTTGTCATTGATGCAAATATCTTGAATTGATTATCTTATTTAGCCAAGTATCATCTTGTTTCACTTTTGCAATTTGCAAATCATTTTATATTGCTTCCTTATATGCTTTGGATTTGTGAATGATTATATATTTTGAGAGCATTTTGTTTTAAAGCATATTTTGATAGCTTGCATGTGATATCATATCCTACTAAAATCTTGTGTTTGATTGACAAGGTTACTTGTGTTTCAATTGGAAACAATTCATTTTTCTTGAGCAAGTATTATTCATTTTTAAGCAATATTGAAGGCATTGGTTTTATGTATATTTTTGATTCATGTGTTGATGGTTATATATTTCATTTCATATTGCTCATCATATTTGCTCATAATCTTAAAAGTAATCCAATTCACTCTAACATCTCCTAGAAACCTCACATCTATTTTTTTAACTTAGTTTTCCACTTAGGGACCACCCCCATTAGCTGACCTAGGAGAGAGCTTAAACCGAGAGAGTTGGGAATAGGTGACATCCCCATCTCTTAAATTTGCGACCAACCACACCTTGTGGGGTTAAGGGTTTTTCTCACTAACTTAAGTGTGTGTGACAGGCTGCGAAGAAATCAACACACCTCATGGATCATTACCTAGCTACAGGGTCCCACATTATTTAGTAGCGAGATGGATCAGTGACAGTTGATACAATCTGTACCAGAGTGACAGTTGCAGATTAGTATCAGTCAGGTACTGGGGAGCACGGTGCAGAGTCAACAAGAGCACAGATTCTTCAGTGACAGTGCAAATGCTAGTAACATTCAAAGACTCTAGAGGCAGATGCATCATACTGAACACAATTGATTCAGTATTTTGGATGCTTCTCAGTTGCAGTAGCAACAATGACAAATGAGAGGGAGTTGCAGTGCAGATGCAGTGCTAGCAACAATATGGCAGTGTCAACAGCGACATAGATGCAACATCAGAGTTGTGCAGTGGTTGGTGGGCAGTATGGCCAGACATCAACAATGTGACAAGAGGTGATACGAAGACAAGGTGTTGTGACAGGATGTGTAGCACTAGAGAGAACACAATCCTTGCTAAGAGGGAGTGTTAGTTTTTGTAGCATTGGATGTGTTCTAGCCACGAAATTTGGTGGAGAGGCTAGAATACATGAGATCTCCAAAACCCATATATCGTTTCTAGAAATTCCACTTATAGATGACTTAATTAGATTTTTAACCAATTTTTTAATGTTTCCTAAGTCTAAATTTAGGAAAATTAGTTAATTAATCAAAATTAATTAAGTCAAAGTGAGAATTATCTAGAAACTCACTTGAATCGATCAAGAAATAGTCTAAGCCATCGATTAAGATTTAATCTTGGTCTTTGGAGTCCCAACAAGAAGATATAAGAAGGGATCGATGTGGTGATGGAAAATACACCAGATTCACTTGGAAAATTTGTTTTCCAAAGTAGCAACAGTCAGTTGTTGGAGAGTTCAAGCTTCACTAAGCAAGCAGAGACAGTGATCTGGAGTAAGTTTTCCAGATCCGGAGAGGAAGCAACAAGGAGGTCGAGTTATTCCCAGTGAGGAAGTGCAGAAGATTGCTCAGTTGCTTCAGGAAAGTAATTCGATTTGGATAGAGGAAAAATCAATTCATCTTCCAAAGGCCGAGAAAGTCTTCCAGAGGGCCTGAGAATCAATTTCCTCAGCAGAGACAGGCAGAACGACTTCATCAGAGGCAGTTTCGAGCTTAGACATCCAAGGTTCTGCGCAAAGGGTGACGTAGAGAGTACAGGAGGACGAATTTTTTTAAGGGAAGTTGTGTCGGGATTGCTTGTGGAAGAAGAGAAAATGCCTTAAATAATTTTGGCCAACTTTTCTTGCTATTTGGATTGCTAGTTGGGCATCCATAGATTGTACTCAAATTTCATTGTTGTTTAATAATAAAACCCTCATTTGTTGCATCGATTTTCCCAAATTGGGTTTTTCCAGGGACATTTGTCCAAAAATAACGGTGTCATTCTTATGTGTGTGTGTGCTAGTATTTTTCTCAGTTTCCAGCGCTATTATTTCCACAGTATTTTATTTGTGAAAGTTGCAGTGTGATTTATTTCATATTTGTCGTAGTAGATAAATTGTTAAAATAATTAACAATTAGAAAGATAAATTTCAGTTGCAGCAATAGGATTTCAGTTATGAAATTTTCACATATTAGACCAAGAGATAGCAATGGGGTAGTGGCCCACTGTCACCACAACTAGGGCCTAGAACTCCCTACTCTTTATGGACTTTCACCAATGGGAGGAGTCCTTGTATGTGTATGGTCATTTAATGGGTAATCTAAATTTGAGGTATGAGGTGACATAAGGGCTTCCAAGGAGAAGACACAACTTAAGTGCAAGGCTCTGACAAGGAGAGGTAATTCACTTTCTTTGGAGAAGCCAATTTCAGGCACACAAGACTTAGGGTTTGATTAGTAGGTTGAGAGTTGGGATGGTTGAAGGTCAAGTGAAGAGAAAGGGTTTCCAATAATGACTTCAACAAGACAAAGGCCAATGAAACCCTGAAATAAGCTCCCAAGTTGAAGCTATAAAAAAACTAGGGTAACTTAGGGCTAGTAGCTAGGGCAAAGAAATTTATGGATGAAATTGAAGTGAATGCCTATAAAAGGGATGGATTTTGTGGCAACCACTATCCTCTTAGCATTTAAACTCTCCAACTCTAGGAATTCCTCCTCCCTAGAAATTTGCACCAAGCCCTAGCTTGGTCACTTGGCCTTAAAGGGGCCAAATTAAATAAGAGGGAAAGAAGAGTAGAATTTATGGGTAAAAGTTGGAGTGATCACCAAGGAAGGAGGGCCAGTGGTAATGACCCATCATTAATATAGAAAGCACGAGAATATTAGCATGCATACGATGCATGCATATGATAGCTACATATGCATGTATCGCATGCACTGCACTAGTAACTATATTCTAAATTAACTATAAATGATAAATATCCTAACACTCCTTCAAATAGAAAAGTCACATTCACCCATCAGCACACACATTACTTAATGCATCATGATTAATGAGCAATTACCAATGATATTAAGTTAAAAAGTATAAAGTAAAAGGGTTATAAAAGAAATAGATGTAAAAATTAAGTGAATTCTTAAATAAGGTTATATAATTATCTATCCCAAGATTTTAATAAAGTATATTAATAAATTATTAAAAGGATAAATTAAACCAAAATAAAGCTCCTATGTATGAACTTAGGACATTTTAATTAAACAAATAAAATCTTTAATCAGAAGAAAAACACACATGTCAATATATCTTTAAAAGAAATATAAGGCTCACATTACATTCAAGAGGTGTAGCTGAGAAAGGAAGCAATGGGCTCGCTGGTGGAGAGAGCGACCACCGCCAAGGAACAGTACATAAGGAGAGGCCGAAGCTGAAGACAAGGGAGGAGAAACAGGAGGAAAATATGTCCACGGAGTTTATCATCAGGAACAATTGAGCCTTGCTTGTTCTAAAGTTTCTAGGCACGAGGGAACAATTTGCATCAATGGAGAAGCATACTGGACTGAGTATCTAGGTTGTACTCGGTTTGGCTAGGTGGTTTCGGTCTTTTGGTAATAGGAGCGAACTGGAGAAGTTCTGAAGCATCTTCATCCGCAGCAGACTAGGTAAGTACTTCTCATCGAATCAATCAATTAGATATACGAAGTTTTGTATAAATTTAGAACAGGTTCATAAGGTTTCATACTCTGTTCAGGATAGATGGCCCTTTAAAACTCCTTTACAATCTTTATAGTTTCAGTCAATCTTTACAGTTTCAGTAATGGCTCTTTAAATTAGTTTGGTCACTACACCAGTGCCTTATTCTTGGGTGGATGGAGTCTATGAGTTGATTAGATAGCTAAAAGTTGCTAAGGAGGAACTATAATTCATGCCCTAGCACCAACAACCCTTGCAATTACCTATCAATGGATCATTGTCAAAACGATGACCAATATCCAACTTCCCTTCTTCTATATGTAAGAACCCATGCAGATCCCAAGTGGTCATTACCTTGATCCTTGCATGATAATTAAACGGGGAGTCACTAGGGTGAATTCAAAATGCCTTGAAAAATGCTTGCTTCATCGTACAAGCATTAAATTTTAAAGCTCAAAGAAGAACAAGGGCTTCGTTCTTTCAATGGAGTCACCAAAAAAGGATTTATCTTGTCATTAGGAACTGAAAATTCTAATGTCGTTAATTTGGTTATTACTCTCCTATATTTTAGATTCTTTGTCTAAACAAATTAATTTACTGCAAATACCGAATAAAAACACAACTGCAAATTTCACTAATTAAATAAACCACAGGAACTGAGAAAACATCACTCATGAAATATACCCCGAGATTTTTGGACAAATTGTCCCCTGAAAAATCCCAATGTGGGGAAAACCAATTCTGCAAATGAGGGTTTTATTAATCTTCGGCAAATCTATAATTGAAATAATGCATAAACTGCTTATTGTAAAGTAACAAAGCACTGATAAATTATTTCCTTCACTTCTGCAAGCAATTTCAACCTCCTAGAAGCTATTTGGCTCCTCTGAATCAATTCAACCCTTACGTACAACCTAGAATTCGCCCACACGTGTGGCCTGGAGAATAACTCGGACTCCACTAGAAAATCGATCTTTGGAAAACTCAGCTTTTCTCCTACAAGTCGATCACTCTAGAAAATTCTCTTCCTCCGACAACTCAGCCTCTCTCTGGCAAATCAACCTTTCCCTATCAATTTGCACTACCCAGAGAAATTCGACCTCTGTAGAATAATTCAATCTCCCTCTATCACTAAGAAACTGGAAGTCATTGTGAACAAATTCTCTCTAGTAAATTGATCTCAATCACTCTTGAAGCCTCTGCTGGTGACTTCCCACGCTATCCCTTGCCGACTCGAATTGTTCTTCAAATGATCTCCAAAGGCCCCATCAATCTCCTTTGATAATATCTCGTTGACAAAACTACGGCCACGATATAACTCCAATCGATGGCTATGATCAATTTAACTTCCTCAAATCACTTTTCTAGAAGTCACTAGAGTAAAATCCATTTGTCTCAATTAATCTCGATTAATTAACGCATTTCCCTAAGTTAGACTTAGGAAAATAATTAAAACTTGTTAATTAAATCTAATTAAGACATTTCACTTAGAAACTCTTTTTGGGTATTGGAGATAATTAGTCGTCTTGTGTTCTTAACCTCATAGACACCATTTGAGGCTAGAAGACCTATCCAAGCTACAAAAATTAATACTCCCTCTTAGCAGAACGTGTTCTCCACGGCTCTCAACTTATCCCTGAAGAAAACAAACTTTGCTTTACCTAACACCTGTGAAAATTTCATCTATCACAACAACTGGAAATTAGTTTCCTGATTGTTAATTTATGTAACAATTTATTTGTGGTTTGCTACTGCAAATACCAAATAATTCACACTATGATTTTCACAAATAAATACTGCAAAAGAAAAATAGTGCTGGAAATTAAGAAAATCTAGCATGCACACACAATAAAAATGACACCATTATTTTTGGACATTTGTCCCCAGAAAAATCCAACTTGGGAAAACCGGTGCAACAGCTGAGGGTTTTATTATTATGCAACAGTGAAATATGAGTACAATAATCTGGATACCGAATCTGGCAATCCTATAGAGAAAAATACTAGAAAAAATTTAGTGAGGAATTTTCCTCACCCCGCAAGCAAATCCGACACCGAAGAGTGGCCTCTAAAACCCTCTACGAATTGCCCTACGTCACCCTTTGTGTGGGCTCTGCGCAGGCTCTAATTCGTATGGTCTGGATCTCAATCTAAGTTGCTTCTTTTGTTTTCCACTAACTCTGGAAATGTTTCTCTCGGCCTCTGCAAAATTCTTCTGCCACCGAAACACTGAAATGACTTCCCGAATCTGCAAATTGAACTGCCTTTAGAGGTTGCTACGTAGTCCATACATCAACCTCACTGTGGCTCTTCTGCCTCTTTGCAAATGCACTCCCTGAATCTAGAAATCTTCCTCCAACCTCATTGTCCCTGCCCCTCGTTGTCTCTTCTTTTTCACTGAAGCTCGAACTCTCCGACAACTGACTGCTGCTACTCGGGAAAATTGAATTCTCCAAGTGACTCTGGTGTATTCTCTATCACCACATCGATCCCTTCTTATATCTTCTTGTTGGCACTCCAACAACCAAGATTAAATCTTAATCGATGGCTCAGATCATTTCTGGATCGATCCGTGTGATTTTCTAGATAATTCTTACCTTGATTTAATTAATTCTAATTAATTAACCAGTTTTCCTAAGTTTAGGCTTAGGAAACATTATAAAATTGGTTAATAATCTAATTAAGTCATCTCTAGGTGGAATTTCCATAAATGATTTTTGGGTTTTGGAGATCTCATGTATTCTAGCCTCTCTGCCAAACTTCGTGGCTAGAACACATCCAATGCTACAGAAACTAACACTCCCTCTTAGTGAGGCACTGAGGACTATGTTCTCTCTAGTGTTGCACATCCTACCACAACACTCTGTCTCTGTGTCATCTCTTGTCACATTGTTGATGTCTGGCTACTGTTGCCCACCAACCACTGTGCAACTCTGATGCTACATCTGTGTTGTTGTTGTCACTGCTATATTGTTGCCAACTCTGCATCTGCACTGTAACTCCCTCTCATCTGTTGTTGTTGCTACAACAACCAATTCAACTGAGAAGCATCCTAAATATTGAATCATATGTGTTTAGTATGATGCATTTGTCTCCCAAGTCTCTGACTACCACTAGCATTTGCACTATCACTGAAGAATCTGCATTGTTGGTGACTATGCTACCAAGCCACCTGCTTTGCTACCATCACTGCACTGCACTCCTCAGCGTTTCACTGCCACTAATTTGCGACTGTCACTCTGGTACTCATTGCATCAACTGCCACTGATCCATCCTGCTCCTAAATATTGTGGGCCCCCGTAGTGTAATGATCCATGAGGAGGACACCCCAAGGATCCTACCCAAATCTCTACAACTCTAAGACTCTGGTCTACTCGTACTGTTGTTGCTACCTTTGCATTGTTGTTGCAACTACTGCAATAATGAGTTTGATCTCTAAGATCCTAAAGCGCTATCTTCCATAGGGATGCTCCCTCTAAAACTAGACTTCCTCTTAGTCTCAATCTCCGTATGGGAAATCTCTCTGCTCCCTCCTAGCAACTAGACTATAAAGCTCTACGCTAGGAATCTTCTGGCTGGAACTACAACTAGGCAATTCAGTTGCTTGTGTCACTGCAACTAGTTCTATGACTGTCTCCTGGGTACTGACTAAAACTAGATTTGCAATTGTCTAATGACAAATTGCATTTGTTGATGTTGAACTTGCTACTATGATACTGTGGAATCCTATAGCAAAGGTGATGGTCCCGCTGCAACAATATGGAATTGATCTAACTGATCTCCTTGTTGCAACTACAATGGACCCTGCCCATTCGATACGCTGGAGTTTCATACTCCTCCTCTTGGATCTAGTACCTCACTATCTCCTTTTGAGCCTAGTCCCTAGCTGGGACCCTTCTTCACCCTCCAACTCCCACTAGACAACTCGTACTTCCTCTGACACCTATCTCTGGTAACTGGAAGTCGGCTGCTACCCAGATCTGCATTCTGGCTAACTCGCATGACCTCCTCTAGCAATCTCGTATGGCCATCCCTACAGAGCTGCAAAATATGGAAACTCAAAACTCGAGAAGTAAACCTCGAAAATCTCCCTCTTTCCCTTTGCTCGGCTGCTAGAACTGATATTAGCACCCCTTGCTGGAGTGAGAAAATATGCTCACGACTACTACTAATCTGCAACTGGAAAATCAGACCTCTAAAACTCGAAGTCCTTGAGAGAAATTTTCCCTCTGTGTGTGCTTTTCTCTTCCACCCTATTACTACCCAAACTAGCAAGGGACCAAAAAGGGACTCCTAAATGGGAAACAATGGAGACTTAGCCCACTATCACCTCAGCTAAGACTCCCTACTCTTTATGGACTTTCACCGATGGGAGGATACTCAATATATAGAATGTCACTTGTGAAGGATGAATCAACAAATGGATGTGAAGTGACCTTAATGATCCTTTTCCTATAAGGAGGTTAAGGATGGAGCTTGCTTGTTCTTCAAGCAAGGTACAAAGCTTTCTAAGATAAGGAGGCGAGGCTTTATGGGCTAGGTTAGAGGAATATGCCTTGTAAAGGAGTTTTCCAATCCCTTAAATCCTTATTGAATTTGACTTCCCAAGTGGTTCTTGAAGAATCAACTTTTCAAAAGTATGGGACCACATGGGACCAAGTGGACCCAACCTAGGTTAAGCAGAGAGAATATAGCAACCAATGATGATCATAACCTAAACAAGGAAGGGGAAGGATCAAAACAAGAATTTCCACATAAAGGTATCAAATTGATCCTATGAGGTACTAGCCTAGGGAATACCAGGGCAAAGTTTGATCTCAGAGCTAGGGCTTGGGATATCTCACAACCTCTGTTTTAAAAAACAACCAGCTTGGAACCGACTCGGCCGAGTTGGTCCGAGCCAGGCCTAAAAAATGTGACTCGGTCAAGGATTCGATTCGGCCGGCTCGATATTAACCTGGCCGGCTCGGCCGAGCCCGCTCTAACTTAGCCGAGTTAGTGACAGCGGCCCATATGAAACTAGAGTCAGCGATTTAAAAAAGAAAAAAAAAAAACTTTTTTTTGGGGACTCCAAACTTGTTTTAATTTTGCCTATTTGGTCTTTGGGGTCCATTCCCCTCTCCTAAACCCTATTAAACCCATTCAACCCCTCTCATTCTCTCACAGCCATCTCATGCATTTGAGTGAGAATTTTAGTGAGAGTTTGTGAGGAGTTGTTGAGTTTGTTTTTGGAGCAACAATGACAAGTCTTGGGCAAGCATTGTAGTTGGAGTGAGGAGCTTCTTGGGCAGCCATTTGGAGCAGCATTGAGGAGTTGGTTTCTTGGAGCTAGCTTGAGGAGGCAGTTTGTGCCTAGAGGTATTTTTCTTCACTTGTAAAAATATGTTTTTGCTTATTAAATTTTATGTGCAAATCTAGAAATCCTAAAGAGTGTTTTTGTGTGAAAGAAATGAACATTGAATCAATGTTTATCTTTTTTTTCATTTTTAGATTGTTTGCTTTCATTTCCAAGTCAAAAAATGGCACCTAGAGTGAAAGATACTGCTTGGGCATATGTTGAAATGGTTGATAGTCAAATGCATTGTAAATTTTGCCATAGGAAAATTAAAGAAGGTCCTGGGGCATTAATAGGCTGAAACAACACTTGGCGGGGATTAGAGGCCAAATTACTCCATGTACCTCACCAGAAATTGGGGAGATTAGGAAGGATTTGTTAGCCAGCTTTGAGAAGTTTAAAAAAGATAAGGCTAGGCAAAAAGATTTAGATGCTGAAATTGGGAGGAAGAGGAATGTACAAAAAATGCTGGCTACCAACCCCCATTTTGATTTTAAGGGTTCTTCCTCTATCCCTTCTACTGATGCATCCAACCCCTTCCGATATGTTCCTCCCTCTTTTGAGTCTATTCAATAAAAGGAAAAGAATAAAATGAAAAGGGTGATATGAATATCAAAAGTTATTTCACTCTCTCCTCTCCATCAAATGCACATGGTCCTCAACCTAATAGAAGTCATTTGCAACCCACTTTAGATGACCATTGGAAGAAAGAATTGAGGGAGACTGCTTGTGATTACATAGCTAGATGGTGGTATGATGTTGATATCCCCTTCAATGCTTCCCATTCACCATATTATGAGCCTATGTTTGATGCCATACATGCTGCTGGAAAAGGCTTCAAAGGCCCTACTTTGCATGAGCTAAGGGGATATCATTTGCAGAAAGAAATTGTCTCCATTAATGAGTATTTGAAAGATTTCAAGGACTCATGGGCAAGAACGGGATGCACCATCATGTCAGATGGATGGATTGATCAAAGAAATCGTACCATCATAAATTTTCTTATCTTCTACCCACAAGGAACCATGTTTCTAAAATTAGTTGATGCATCTGATAAAGTAAAAGATGGACAATTGTTGTTTCAACTATTGGATGAGGTTGTTGAGAAGGTGGGGGTGGCTAATGGTGTTCAAGTCATCACAGATAATGCCTCTAACTATGTTCTTGTTGGTAAACTATTAGAGAAAAAGCACAGAACCATCTTTTGGACCCCATGTGTTGCACATTGCATAGACATCATGCTTGAAGATATTGACAAATTAGATTGGGTCAAAAACACTATAGATCATGCCAAAAGCATAACAAAATTTATCTACAATGATTCATGGATTTTGAGCCTAATGAGGAAACACACAGGGGGCAGGGATATGATTAGGCCTGCCATCACTAGATTTGCTACTCATTTTTTGACATTGCAATCTTTGCTTTCATAACATAGAAACTTGCAAAAGATTTTTTCCAGTGAAGAATGGAATCAAAGCTAGTGGTCTCACAAACTGGAAGGCAAAGAATTGCAAAAGAAAGTTAATGAAGAAATATTTTGGAGAAAGGCAGCAGAGATTGTGAAGCTTGTTGAGCCACTAGCTAAGGTGTTGCGTTTGGTGGATGGGGAAATATTGGCTATGGGCTTCATTTATGAGGCTATGGATCAAGCAAAAGAGCAAATAAAGAGGGCATACAAGGATAAAGTGGCTAAGTATGGGCCCATTTGGGCAATCATTGATGAAAGATGGAACAATCAACTCCATCGCCCTATACATGCAGCTGGATATTTTTTGAACCCAAGGTATCATTATAAAGCTAAGGCAACAGGAGCTTTGAAGGGGGAGGTTAGAGATGGAATGATTGATTGCATTGATTGCATGATCCCATTGGAGTGTGATCAGCTGGAGATACACCGACCAGGCCACAACCTTTGTTGACACCTAATCCTCGCGATTGGGTGAATTTATGTAAATAATTAAATTAGGAATGTGAACAGTCATCAGGAGATGAACTGAGCAGTCACACCCTTTTGTATATAACAATAACATACCTAATGGAATGAATCAAATCAGTTTTACTGCCTATTGGAGTTACTGCCTGGACTGACATGGTATAAGAGCCAGGTTCTCAAAATAGCTGTAACTCCCTTCACTTTTGCTACTGAGTCTGAGCGTTGTCCTGACCTGAGCACTATCCTGTCTGAGCATTGTCATAAAACGTTCACCTAAACGTTGTCCTGACCTGAGCACTGTCCTGACTGAGCGCTGTCCTAAAACAATAAAACGTTCCCCTGAACGTTGTCCTACTTCCGCTGTCCGTTAAAATTGTTTTCTCTCTCGATTGCCTCTGAAATATCTCTCGAATGTTTTGAATGTTACTCCCTCTTGGGGTGCAGGACTGACCCAACTGCGTTTTTGGTATAATAACGCTGCGTTGCTGTTGGGTCCCCATAATACTAGTGATTACCCCATTACTATTGTAGCTGTACCCCCTATTATTATTACTGTGCCCTTGCATTATTATTGTTATGTAGGCTCTGATTATGTTATGACCCCTTAGACTCCTATATATAGAAAGGAGGTCTTTTCATTTGTATCATCCTAGAATTGTTCATTTATGTAATGTAAAGGAGGTTGCCCCCTCGAAGAGGCTGAATTCTAAGGCGTTGATCTATCTTTTCTATCTTTTCTTGAGCTGGTTTCATAACAGGTTCTCTTCACTCGAGACGGTTAAGTGGAGAAACTTGTGCCAGTCTATTCATTAAGCAAGTTGCCGGGGTAACTGTTCCAACTGCTATTTCTATATCGAACTCTGCAACGTTGGATTTCATCACCAACTAGTGTTTTCG
>APFE030546583.1:148433-163337 GCA_000404065.3 Pinus taeda
CTCTCCTTTCCTCTCTTCTCTTCTCCTCTTCTCTCTTCTCTTCTCCAACTCTCATAAACTCAAAGTGAGAAAATGAGGAATGAATGGGGGCTTTATTATTTTCATTCCTCACCTTAACCTCACTCTAACCTCACCCTAACCCACCCACTTTATGCTAAGTTAAGATAACTTTAAAAAAAAAAATTTAAAAAAAAATGTATTTTTCCCTTGCGCACGGCCTCCTTGCCCTAAGCGTACGGAAGGTACGGGAAGCGTACGCTTCCACCTCCGAAGCACCACGCTTCTGAGGCCCGAAGCGCCGTACAAAGCGCGCTTCGGAGGCGCTTCCAAATTTCCAGGAAGCGGCTTAAAAAGCCGAAGCGACGCTTCCGAATTCGGAAGCGCCGCTTCCGGCCAAGCTTCCTAGGCGCTTCCGTACAGGACGCCCTTCGGGGCTTGGAACTGGGGGGGGGGCGCTTCGTGCAACACTGCTCTACATCATCATCATCATCATCATCATAAAGAAAATGAAGTACAAGATGAAGAATTAGAAAAGACAAAGACTCATTCAAAAGGTCCCTCAAGAAATACACAAAAGAATCATCCTAAAAGTCAAATTATTGGAGATAAAAGTGAAGGAGTGCAAATAAGGAGGAAATTTGCAGAGAAATCAGAACAAGTTGCTATGTTGTCACAGATTGTACCAAAGAACTTTGATGAAACAAGTAAAGACAAAAACTAGATAGATGTTGTGAACGAGGGGTTAGACCAAATTGAAAAGAACAATACTTGGGCACTGAAACCAAGACCAATTGGAATGAATGTCATTGGCACAAAATTGGTATTCAAAAACAAGATGAATGAGCAGGGTCAAATTTTTAGAAACAAAACCAGACTAGTGCGCAAAGGTTACTCACAAGTAGAAGGTCTTGACTACGAAGAAACTTTTGCACCAGTGGTGAGATTGGAGGCAATCGGGATGTTTTTGGCCTTTGCTTGATATAATGATTTCAAAGTATAACAAATGGACATGAAGTTTTCTTTTCTAAACAGATAACTTGAGGAAGAGGTCTATATGGAACAACCTGAAGGATTTTTATTATCAGATAATCCTAACTAGTTTGCAAGCTAAAGAAGGCACTCTATGGACTTAAACAAGCACCATGGGCATGGCACTCTAGGTTGGACAAGTACCTTCAAAAATAAGGTTTCAAGAGAGGAGGAGCTCATAGTAATATGTACATAAAGGTTGATGGAGATGAATTCCTAATTGTGGTTGTGTATGTGGATGATATTATGTTTGGCAGCAATAAAGATCATCTAGTATAATGGTTTGCTGTAGAGATGAAGTTTGAATTCGAGATGTCAAAGATTGGAGAACTTACCTTTTACCTAGGGCTACATATTTTACAAAAGTCAAGAAGCCTATTCATTTCTCAAGAGAAATACCTAAGAGATATGTTGAAAAAGTTTCAAATGGAAGACTGTAAACATGTCTTAAACCCCATGGCAATTGGATGCAAGTTATGCATAGATGATGAATCGCCTAATGTTGATCAAAAGCTTTACAGATCCATGATAGGAATCCTGCTATACCTAACAGCGTCTAGACCAGATATAATGTTGGCAGTTGAATTAGTGGCAAGATATCAATCAGCACCTAAACAGAGTCATCTATTAGCAACAAAGAGGATATTTAGATACTTGAAAGGAACTACGGACTATGGACTATGGTACCCAAAAAGTAAGAAATTTACATTGACAACATACACAGATGCAGAGTGGGCCAGTTGTGTGGACGACAGGAAAAGTGCAAGTGGCGGTGCATTCTACTTAGTGTTGAAAAGTGTAACTAGGTTCGGTCTTCATAATGACACGTGTAATTATGATTTTATGTAATTGACGAAAAGAAGAAAATAAAATTATTTTTGTAATGCTTGTCTCATGGGTTTTATGAGCAAGGAATTTTATTTTTAGTTAAGGCTCCCTCTAAGAGCCTTTAGGTTGAGTCATCATGTCATAAAAGTCTGTTGAGTCAATATCATGTATGGAAGACCCTTATTGGGCATCTTACATATGTAAATGATTCATTAAAAGACCCTTCAAGACCAAGCTCAAGCACCTCCTTCAAATCGGCCTAAAGATATCTCTAGAAAGGCATGTCGGCCTTGTCACTAGGAGAAGTCGGCTTATTTGATGGGCAAATTGTTGAGAAGTCTAGGGCATAGAGATTAAGTGATTTCTCTTCTATTGGTAACTGTTTGTGAGTGCTTTTTCCTTCTGTTAGATTAGGATCTTTTTTCACTTAAGTTATTAGTGTTCTTCTTCATCAAACAGCTACCAATGCATAAACCATAAAGAGAAAAGAGACACAAAATATAGGCTATCAGCTAGGGCCAAAACCTCTCTCTCTTTGAGAGGAAAACCCGAACAAATTCTTCTTATAGAGATTCCAATTGACGAATACCAAGGCCAAGGCCCTTGACCTATCTGCCACTCCAAGACCAAGCCACAAACCTTCCTCTTGTGACTTCGGCTAGCATGCATGTTGCTATGAAGACCTTATTCTTGACTTCTTTGCTAACTGCGTAAACCCTACTCCAGAGCCCATAGTATCAGTCACACGTGTGAGTACAAATAACCAAAAACAGTGCCTAACTAGTTTGTATTTCCGTCCTTCTTCCCACGCTGGATGAGAGGCTACTAATTCTCTTTCTCACACTTTTTGTTGTATTTCAAACCCAAGATTGGAAATCTGTGTCTAGAATGGAATCTGACCTGCCAATAAATAATTGTTTCCTAGCATAATGGCCCGACATGAGTGCAGGTGAGTCAACATGTCAATTAAATAGGTTATATACTCCATTTTGTAGCCAACTTCAAGGAGGGGCTTTGTGCTTGGTTTTAGAGGGCTTACATACTTATTAAATGACTCATACAAGATGTAACATGCCCAAAAAGGGTCCTTCATACATGACATTGATTCAATTTGACTTTATGACCAATCCTAAGGACTCACAATGGGAGTCATACTAAAAATAAAATTTCTTGCTCATGAAACCTTTTACCGACCATTTTGTGGGTAATATCCGTAGGAGAAAAATTGTCTCCAAGATGGTCCTCAATCGGCAGCCCCTTGCAACCACCAGCTAGCTCATTGTGCCATTTCTCCGCAACCTGAGGCAGCCATGTGATCCCTCACCCATCTGCCATGATCGTATGTTTGAAGGTGGGCCTCCCAAACTTAAGGGTATGCCTTGTCATTTAGAAATTAAGTATTGTAGTTTGCTTATCATGGACACTTTTGGAGTCTGGACATGGATTAATGGGGGGATTCAACAGAAAGAATGGGCTAGGTCTGTACTCTTTTCCCCTAGACCCCTTTTAGGTATTAACCTTGGATTCTAGTCCCATGGGATCTCTTTTACTAACCATTTGGTTCTAGGGATGGTATTTCATGGGAAACCCTAATTTTGGTTATGTGGTCCTACTTCCCTATCCGTTTATATTACCCTCTTTCCATTCATTATTACCCCATTCATCATTTCTCCCACCTAGGTCCACATTTCTCCACTGGGTCCACATAAGTTTAGTATGCCCCTTCCCCTTGCCCACACCTTGGGTCATGGCCTGAAATGAAGCCCAAAGGTTGATGCAACTAAAAAGAAAGATAAAAGCGTATATGGCCACATTCACCAGGAAAGTGTACCACAAAATGCAAAAGATGGTCGGGACAAACACATTTAGCACATGGGCAAAAGCCAAAACATGAGCTCTACCCCATCATCATGGCATCACCTTAGTTCCTATAGGTTCTATGAACCTCCTTCATCATATAGGAACCCATGATTGTCGCAACCCCTGGTGGGCAATGAACCGCCCCACCTTAAAAGGGGCTATTCACTGCTATATCTTATACATCATGCTCTCACCCCTTGAGCCTCGAGCAGTTAATCAAAGAAAATCATAAAAAAGCAAAAGGCAAAAGGAATATAAAGAAGGGTGGAAAAATCAAGGCCGAGGCACCTCATGTACCACGATTTCTCCCTCCTATACATTATAAACCCCAAGTGTGGGATTCCCTCTTATTAGCTACCCTTGTACCCCAGCATGTGACCTAGGGCTGCCCCTTTTCATCCCCTACTTCATTCACCTATCTGTAACATGCCACCACCTTTTGAAGGATGTCCCTGACTATGTCATCCCCTTTAGAAGTAGAAACCACCTGATAGGATTATTAGTTAACCCCATTTGGAGTTTAGGAGACATTGGCACATCCTGAAGCCCATTATGGAAAGGCAGGCCATTATGAAGTCCCCACCTATGGTCCATGATTTGGTAAGCTCATTTACTCGATTTCTTCAATGACTCGTTGTATTGGAAGGCTAGGGGACACAGTGGATCTTATGCAGGATTGCAAATAGTCTTCATTTTGGGTTTGGTCTCCCTATATGGGATCCTAATCCTTCAGAGGGCTACATTGGCACTTGTAGGGTGTGTGTTGAGAGCCATGGGCCTCCACAGCAGCAGATAGCACTCCATGGACCCCCACAATCATTCAGAGATTGCTCGTGGTTCACTTATTGGACGAGGGAGATGCACCTGATCCATCATGCCCAATTGGCCCCCGATTTGCACCATACACTTGGCAGATGGTCCAGGAATTGCATGATGATGTGGCATCACCTACACCATCATTCTATCCCATGCAAGTGATCTACAGGTATCTTCGATTTGTTTGGAGACCCATGAGGACACTTGTAACCCATGAGGACACTTGTATGCCCCCACATGTCATTTGGAGCACCACGGGTTATTACAAAGGGCCACCCCCTTGTCCACTGCTTTTGAGGGTCCTACTCTTCATTGTGACACCCATGGACCTCATTAGGCCTCTTAGAGGACCCTACGCCATGCATAGATTATTATTTGACCTCTTGAGAGACTTACTTTTTCATTTATGAGATAGTTTGGCGAGCTTGTCACCAAAAGTTTATTTATTATAACATTATTTTATTTTTTGGGCTTATGTAGGCCAAGGAGGCTAATTTGAACTCCTAAGTTGTGTATAAATACAAGTGAGATGAGCTCATTTGATCATCATCACTTTGGATTGGATCTTTTCTCTCCTTGAGATTTTCACCCTTTTTCTAGAGGATGAATTGGAGCTTTATGGATGAATTTTGATGTGTGGATATTGGTCTATCTTCTCTTGGAGCTACTCTCTTGTCAATTGTGAATGGTTGGATATATTTTGTTACATGTAAGTACATGCTTCTAATTTTATTCTTATTTTACTTTGTCATATGTGTTGGACTGGAATTTTCGTTGTTCTAGGGCTAAACTGTCGCATGCATTTACTGCTTAAAATTGTGGAATTTTGTCTCTATTATAGCATCTCTGAATGTATGGGCCATGTAATATGAACGAAATCTCCTAGGGGTAATTCTATCAAAGAATTGGACCTTGATAAGTGATTCCATTTGTGCATCGAAGTATAAAAGCTACAAGATTGCTTCTCCTTGACCTAGAAGGTTAGCGAAGTGGTCTTGAGGCCTCCTTGACTAGGAACCAAGAAATCCTACTCATATTCATCATAGACTCCATTCTCCTAAAGACTAAGGCACTGATCTACCAAAAGGTGGTCAACAAAAATCACATTCTTTCACTTTCTTCCAGGTCTAGCCAAGTTGGGGCATCTAGAGCATCAATTTCCGGACAAGCTAGCCCTCAAAGTTTGATCTCCTAGGGTCTACTGCATTGGTGTTTCCTCAAGGTCTCCTCCAATTTTGAAATCATTCCGACGGTGGAGTTGGGAGAAAAGCCAAGCCCTAGCTCCAGGATCAAACTTTGCCTTAGCATCCCCAAGGCTAGTACCTCATAGGATCAAATCAACACCTTCAAGTGAGAATTCTTTCTTTGATCCTTTCCCCACCTTGTCTAGCGTAAGAACATCATTGGTTGCTATACTCGTTCCCCTTATCCTAGACCAGGTACACTTGGTCTCATGTGGTCCCACTCCTTTGAAAAGACAATTCTTAAAGAACCATCCAGGATACCAATTACAAAAGGGATTTTAGAGATTGGGAAGTTCTTTCATAAGCCATATCCGATAAACCTAACCCCTGAATCCTCCTTTCCTTTCCCTAGAAGACATTGTACCTTTAGAAACCAAGCAAGCCTTATGCTTCTAACTCTTCCGAGAAAAAGATTGTTTGGGTCACTCCTCATCATTTCATTGACTTATCCTTCATTGGTGACTCCATAATACACCGGGTCTCCTCCCTTCTGTGAAAGTCCGTAAATAGAAGGTAGCATTAGCTAAAGTGACAATGGGCTAAGCCTCCATTTGTTGCCCTTGGCCTAGCATTTTCCCTTTAGGGATCTCCTTTAGGTCCCCTACTAGTTTGAGTAGTAACAAAACCCATGAGACAAGCATTGCAATAATAATTTTATAAATAATCTTGTATATATTAATTGTTTTTTTAATTTTTTTAAATAATCCTTTTTTTATATTTTATTTCCTTATATATATATATATATATATATATAGAGATATATATACCCTCTTTTTCTTTTTTTCTTTTTATTAATGGCCAAAGGCCTGAATGAGGAAGCAAGCAGAATTGAAAAAACTCCAAAAGTTTTTGTAGCAAAACACTTACAATCTTATGCGGCAACGAAGTTGGAGCAAACTTAATGGCCAAAGGTCAGGATCGGAAGCTTATTGTCGGGAATGGTCATCTCTATAAAGGCATGCCTATTCTATATTAATTATTTGTTAATTAATCATTATATATATATATATATAACATTGCCTTCCTCTTCAGAAAGCTTTGTCCTCAAAGCTTATTTTTGGGAAGGTGTGTCATCTATTTCTTGTCTTGTAATTTGTTCACATCTTTACAAATTCTTGAAGTTGTCATCTTTGTTGATACAAGATGATAGTATCCTTGGAGTAATAAATAAAATTGAAGAAGGGATTTGACCATCCTAAATTAATCTTTTGTGGAATCCTTGAGTTATTTTTATCACAAGATTGAATTGCAGTAACATTAGTAGTTTTCAGAACATAAGTTCGATGTATCTGATATGAGTGATACAAATATGCGGACTGATTGAGTTCTTTGCTCTTGTGATTCGAATGTTGATAAGGAGTTCTTGTGGTTTGATTTCCCCTTATATTGTGTGTGGCAATTTCAGGATTTACTTCAAATATTAGAGTTGTTGAGTTGGTTATAGAATCTTCATATGGAGTTTTCATTGTCTAAATTGATTTATCATCTTATTCAATTGTAATATTGACTGGACCATTATGCGTTCCTTTTTCTTCAACTTGGACAGTTACGTCTGACGACTTCGACAGATATTTCGTGATGAGTTCTAATTTGTTTTTCAATGATTTCTTGTCATTTTTAAGTTTCTTAATTTGTGTCAATAATTTCTCGTTGTGGTCCTTGAGGCGAGTGACATCTTAGTTCTTGTTTGCGATAATCTTTTCAACTTCTTTCTACATATTTTGCATTACCTTTTGATTCTCTTGAACAATTACTTTTGAAATATCTTTTACGTCTTCTGGAGTTACTAAATTTGGTTTCAATGTAACATCCTGTAGCATTATTTTTTTCTTTTTGTAAGAAAATGTCAAAAAAATTATTTTTCGTATTTAGGATGAAGGATCCCAATGTTTCCATCGAGGACGAACCCAGAATTATATCACTATCATCACAAAATAAGCTTTTAAAGGTGAATTGCAAGATAAAAGTATAATCCCCAATACTTTGTTGTAGATTGCTTATGTCATAATGTTTGTTACTCATTTCAAAAAAAAAAATCAATTATATTCGATTCTGGAATCACTAATTGCTTAGCACACTTAGTACTAGCATAATCATTATCTTCAGTAGGATTAACAAAGATGATAATATCCCTTCCTACAAGTGATCTTTAAATTTTAAATATTGCACTAACAAATTTACTACAAAGTTTTAGGAAATCTTCCATTGCTAGTCTCCAATTTTTTTTCCAAGTTGAGCTTAGGGTTTTAAAGGTAAGCCCTTTAACTTTTTATCAATCCTTCAATCCCCTTTTAATGATAAAACCACTTTTAACTATATAATAATGAAATATATTTCAATCTATTTTTTATAACCTTTTCCTTTCTTAAATCAACTTTTTAATTTTTTTTAATATATAAAAATATTCATTTTTTTAAATAACCTTGCCTCTATTAACTTCCTCTTAATGATTTTCTTAATGTTAATTTTATAAATCAAATCTTTTTATCAAAACCTCTAACTTACTAGGATTCATATACAGATTCAGATATGGATACGAATCAAGATCCGGATCTGCTAGATTTTTGAAAATCTGGGATCCGGATACGGCAATGATACATAAAGTACAAAAAATACAATAATATTTTTTAAATTTTAAAAAGCACTTTTAGAGTTCCAAAATCAAATCCATTTATAAATCACAACATTTAGGACTGAAATCATTAGATATATTAAAAATATGAACACTGAAACACTGAAATGATGCATCCTTCCTCATACAAAAAGGATAATATCATAAATGATAATAGTAAGTACAAAAAAGAGTGTCTCATCCATGATCACTCTACTAATATGATAATGTACAGTAAGTTTAACTACATATCCTCAAATGGTCTACATTCTCTTCTTTTGCATATTGCAACTCTACATCATGTATATATGATTGGGGTCCTAGAATGTAGGAAGTTGCATTAGAAGGCAAATTGTTGTCTGTTGTTCTCTGAAATTAAGCAAGGTGTGGCCAACAAACTCGTGGAACAATGCAAGTAGATATGAATCCAGATCCGGATCCGCTAGATTTTTTAAAATCCAGGATCCGGGTACGGCAATGATACATCAAGTACAAAAAATATAATAATATTTTTTTAATTTTAAAAAACACTTTTAGAGTTCAAAAATCAAATCCATTTATAAATCACAACATTTAGGACTGAAATCATAAGATATATTAAAAATATGAAGACTGAAACACCGAAATGATGCATCCTCCCTCATACAAAAAGGATAATATCATTAATGATAATAGTAAGTACAAAAATGAGTGCCTCATCCATGATCACTCTACTAATATGATAATGTGCAGTAGGTTTAACTACATATCCTCAAATGGATCTACATTCTCTTCTTTTACATATTGCAACTCTACATCATGAATAGATGATGGGGGTCCTAGAATGTAGGAAGTTGCATTAGAAGGCGAATTGTTGTATGTTGTTGTCTGAAAAGTCTTTGTTGTTGTCTGAAATTGAGCAGGGTGTGGTCAACATGGACCATTTCATCGTATTAACCACCAAACGAAACCTAAAATTTAAAAATCACATTGCAATTAGGTTGAAATCTGTGGCAAGACTAGATTTCCTAACAGGATCTGTTTCCCTTTTGAGGGATTCATTTCCACAACACGGGATCAGTTTCCACCTTGCAGGATCCATTTTCAGCAAATCGTGATCCACCACATGGTTGTTACTTGCACAAATCCAAGCAGCTCTGGATCCGAATCTGGATCAAATCCGTAGATCCTGGAACCCCCTGTGCAAAATCTAGTAACTTAGGAAAACCTTTTATATAAAATATCTTAATACCTAAAATATCTTTTTCTAATACTTGGGTTGAATCCTTTTAATAATTTAGAATATTCCCTTCACTTTGGATGATCTAACCCCTAGTCTTTGAATTTCAATTGGGAAGCCTTTTTTTAATAGCTATTTTCTCCAAAAAAAAATTGAGACGTGATGTTTGAGACAATCATGTCCAATCTTTGCAGTCACAACCTTCCTTGAGAGAGCCTTTCTCTAGGTTAATCTGAAACAACAAAGGCCAGGGTTAAGCCACGAGTATGCTAATAGGTGGCAACTTTTCCGTGAACTACTATTGGTTAACAGTAGTGACGTTCACCCCAACAGCTGTCGTGGTTGTGCTTTGTTGTTGTAGAGTGGATGAATTGTGCCAACGACCCTTGCAATTGCAAATAAATAAAAATATTTCATACTATCAAAACTTTTTGTGTACCCTTAGCGTCGGTGTCCCTGCTTCGAAATTTAGGAGTGCTTTCGGATAAGACCACGGCGACTTGCCCCTGTTTGTGCAATTAGTTTGTTCACTGGAATAAACTATCAACAGATGGTTTTGGGCGAACTTTTGTTGGTCATGGCATTGGAACACGATACAAATAGTGGACAGTGGCAAGGGTATGAGGCGGCAATCGCAATGGTCCTCAGAACGATCTTGGCAGTGCAAAACAAAAGTCAGCGATGGCTGGAGTAATGGTTGATAGTCTGCGCGACTATTGAGGTTTTGTACGAATAGCCACAGGTATTTTATTTTTTATATATATATATAAATGTTTTTTTATTTCTTTCTTTTTTTTAATGGCCAAACGCCTAAATGAGGAAGCAAGCAGAACAGAAAAACTCCAGAAGTTGTGTAGCGAAACACTTACGATCGCAGCGGCAACGAAGTTTACGCTAACTTAATGGCCAAAGGTTAGGATCGGAAGTTCAGAGATTGCTCGAGATTCACCTATTGGACGAGGAAGATGCATCTAGTTCACCTTTGCCCAACAAGCCCCACAATTTTACCATGCACTTGATAGATGACCCAAGACTTGTATGTTGATGTGGCATCACTTACACCATCATTTGAGTCCTTACAGATGGTCTATAATTATCTTCCACTTACTTGAAGACCCATGAGGTCACTTGTGTGCCCTCACACCCATCAGGAGCACCGCAAGTTTATTATGTGGAGAACAAGGGGCCAACCCCTTGTTCATTACTTTTGGGAGTCTTATTCATCATTATGGCACTTATGGACTTCATCAGGCTTCTTAGAGGGTCCAACAACATGTATTATTGATCATTCGACCTCTTGAAAGGCTTGTTATTTTCTCTATGAGCTAGTTTGTTGAGATTGTCACCAAAGTTAGTTATGTGCACATTATTTTTATTTTAGGGGCTAATGTAGGCTCAAGTAGCTAAATCGAACTCATTAGGAGTGTATAAATACAAATTATGAGATTTCATTTCTCATCATCACTTGGTTTGGATTGGTATCTCTCTAGAGATTTTCGCTATTCCTTCTTGGTGGACGAAAATTTGGAGCAAGGAGGAATTTTTATGTGGGTTATCTTTTCTTATCTTGGATCTTCTTGATTGGCAAATTTATTGATGATTGGATATATTCTCTTACATGTATGTACAAATTTAATGCTATGCCTTCTTTTACTTTGTCACATGCATCGATGATGAGATTTTCGCTATACTAGGGCTGATTGTTGCATACATTTATTGCGCAATTGTGGAATTATGTTTCTCTATAGCATCTCTCTATGTATGGGCCATGTATGTTTAATGAATTCTCCTAGGGATAATTCTTTGGTTGAATTTATCTTGACAAGCCATCTTACCTTGCAAAACGAATTGTAAAAGCTTTAAGGTAACTCTCCTTTGCCCTAATGACAAGCGAAGTTGTCCTTGAAGCCTCCTTGACCTATAAACGAAGTCCATTCTCATATTCTTCTTGACTTTAATCTCCCCAAAGGATTAGGCACTAGTATACCATAAGGTGATCATTTAAAGAACCATTTTTCTTCACCTCTCCTTCTTTATTCTAGGTCTAGCTACATTATGGTTCCTAGGGCATCATTTTCCCAAGAAACCACCCATAGAAAATCTTCGATCTCTTGGCCTCTACTGTGCTGGTGTGTCTCCTAGGCCTCCTCCAAATTTGAGGGAATTCTGACAGTGGGGTTGTGAGATATCCCAAGCCCTAGCCTCGAGATTGATTTTTGCCCTAAGTTTCCCTAGGCTAGTTCCTCATAGGGATCATTTTGCACCTTTCAGTGAAAATCATTTCTTTGATCCCCTTCTCCTCCTTGTTTAGATCAAGTTCATTGTTGGTAGCTAAACTCCCTCTTCTTGACCTAGCCTGGGTCCACTTGGTCCCATGTGGTCCCATACCTCATCAAAGTTAATTACTTGGGAAACCAAGTTCCATAAGGATTTTAGGGATAGGGAAGCTTCTTTACAATTCACACTCCTTAAACCTAGCCCTTAAATCCTCATCCCCTTTTACTAGAAAACTTTGTACCTTGCTTAAGAAGCAAGCAAGTCCCATTCTTGAGTGTCCCCTAGGAAAGGGTCCCCGAGATCACTTCACATCCATCTTAGTTGATCTATCCTTCATAAGTGATTCTCTATATATCGGGTCTCCTCCCAAAGGTGAAAGTCCATAAAGAGTAGGAAGCTTTCGCTGTGGCGATAGTGGGCTTTAACTTCATTGTTGCTCTTCACCGAGCAAGTGCCCTTCTAGGACCCCCTGCTAGTCTGAGCGGTAACATTTTGGTGTCGTTGTTGGAGAGGAAGTTGGTCCACCTCCCTAGTGATTCATTGACGAATTGGTTCATCAACGACATTTCTAACATTACTCAGGCGATTCCACAACCTCTTTTTCTAGATGGAAAACCCTAAGATTATGACTTACCATCAAACAAGAGATGATGAACCCCATACTCCATTCTTCAACAAGAGGATCAATAGGCTGAGAAGGAAACACAAGATCTTTAGACCTCTGAATCTCTCTGATATAATTGGGGCTCTCTTTAGTTCCATACACGAGGATCTTGATAGGCCTATGTTCATAGGGGAAGAAGACCCCCAAGAGCATCTTATGAAGTTTAAGTATCGAACATGAGATGAATCGTACAATGAGTATAACCAAATGATTTCCTTTGCCACAACCTTGATAGGAAATGATTGGGAATGGTATTTTTCTCTTCCCCCATCCTCCATCTCTACGTGGGAGGGATTTGTCCACACATTTGAAAGAAGATAGTTTCCCAAAAAGACATGGTCCAAATATACAAAGGCCTCGTCTAGAGAGAGAAGGGAGGGTGAAACCATTGTTGAATTCAACAAAATGTTCAACATGATAATTCTTTCCCTCCCTCAAGAGCTATCTCCCCCAAAGGAAGTAGCTATGGCCGCCTATCTCAATGCCTTCAAAGGAAAGTTAGTGTTTGATGGGAATTGTTAATTTTTCTTTAAGGAAACATTGTTCTTTACTATGATAGTTGCATTTTACCATTAATACTTTAAGTCCACCCCATATCATCTTTTTCTTATTTAGATCTACACCATTATATATCAACATATGAAATTACAAAGAAAGAAACAACATCACCATCATCATAAATACAGCGGAACATAAAAGGAATAGTAGAAGAACGCATGCACACATATAGAGACACAAGGATTGGTCTGAGACCAGGGCAAAACCTACTATGGGGAAAACCCCTGCAAATCTTCTTCTTCTTAGAACGTCATCAAATGATGCAGTAAAAGAGAGTACAATGATCCATAACTTTATCTATGCAGTAAAACAATAATAATATCTATGAAACAGACCCAATCATACTTGGAATTAGAATACTCATACTGATGGCTATAATGTGTTGTCACAAACTAATGTCAACTGCTATATGCTATTGTCACTGTGCCAAATACTGTTGAGAACTGTTGTCATTGTCAATGAGCCCAATACATATGTTTGCAGCGGAAACTAACAAATCAGATCTATAGATCTGTATAACAGTAGAGAAACTCAGATCTACCAGATCACTGAAGATGATTGAAGCCAGGATACCAAAAACTCATATTTGAATTGGGTCGCCCTCATCAACACTATCTGCAGGTGACTGAAACTTCAAGGTCACTTTCATGAAGACTGTATGTGTGCGACTATAACTGCACAGTCGCTCCCAAGATCTCACTGTGCGTGCGACCTGTTGAAATTTGGTACCGGAGGACAGGTGGTTCCCTAAGGCTTTGATCTTTGGCCTAGGGAAAAGTGTCCAACAGAATTTAAAAGTGACTTTAAGTGATAAAGTTACTAAAGTCTAATTTTAAAGTGACTTTAATAAAGTCAACGTAAAATTAGAAAGGAAAAGTGACTTTCGAAATAAATGACTAAGTGGGTCTTTATTAAAGTGGGGTGAATTAAAAAATAGAAAGTGAAATTTAAATGAGCATTTAATCACAACCCTAGATCTCAATCTATTTCAGCCATTGGATTTAGGGGTTCCCCAAAAGTCACTTAGGGTTAAATTAAAGGAGAAAAAGGTCATTCAATTCTTTCATTAGCAGATTGAGAGAAGGAGAGCAAGAGAGCAAGGGAGATTTCTGGACAGAGAGGAGAAAAAAACAGCAGCTTGGCACACATTCCAAGGCAGCATTTAGCAAATCCGTACAGCTGAGTTAGCACACAGTGAAAGGCAGAATTTGGGCACGATTTTCTAGAAATCCGTACAGCAAGTGCACAGAAATCGAGCAGCAGAAATCCGTACAGCAAGTGGCTATACCTTGGCACGCAAATCGAGGCAAATCCATACAGCTGTACTACTGGTTTTTTCTGCACAGAAATCAAAGAAATCCGTACAGCGCATTTATGGCAGCTTGCACGCTTTTCTAGGCAGGCCGTACAACAGCATTTAAGGTTGAAATTGGGCACAAAAATCGAGGCTGTACAGCATTTATTACTGTTCTGTTTTGTTGTTTGCAAATTTTTCCAGTTGGCTGTGAGGCACGGAAAACGAGATAAGTTGTAAAAGTTTGCTTGCTGATTTTTTGCTGAATATTTCTCTCACTGTAAAAGTATTTTCCATAAATAAAGAGTTTTCGAACTGGTTTTCCCCAAGAGTTGTAGAGGGTTTTTCCAGGGTCACCTTGACCAAAAATCACTGTCTTTAAATGTGTTGAATGGCTGTTTGTACTTGCTGATTTTTTTATTTCTGCATTTTCCAGCATTCTGTAAAATTTCCAGAATTTGTGTTTTCAGCAAAATTTATTTTTCAATTGTTGAATGTATGGAT